>APFE031479182.1:74397-84448 GCA_000404065.3 Pinus taeda
GTGACCGTCGGATTGTAAGTTACAAATGTACATAGTAAAGAAACACACTTTACCTAACTCTATACTAGACCAAGTTATACTTAACTATTCCTATGTGTCGGAATATCCTAACAAATTTAAACTTTAAATCTGGACATAATTGCCTCAATGCATTATAAAATTCTAAATCACTAACATGGTAAAATAACACAAAAGAAAATATTTATAACCTCAACAACATTCAATTATTTATTCACAAACCATGGAAATATTACATTTCTCCATATAAATGGAAGACATCACATTCATCCATATAATTGTTACCCATAAAAGAGAACCCAATCATTGCAGGTTTGGGTGAAATAGTACATTAATGGGTTCCACTTTAGTGAAAGAATCATTCAATGAGAGCCCCCACAAAAATGACAACAAAAACACATTCCCTTAACGGGGACCTATCTTGTTGTTGATAAATGACTTCTCGTGTAATAGATAATGATCATGTGTCATCATTGACAAATCCATAGAATAGATGAGGGGAAATTATCTGTATTTCTGCACGGTAATCTATGTCAAATGATTGAAATTCATAACTCTAGATTTTTGCTTCTTTGTAAATGGGTTTCAGATTGTCATTTCGAACTTGATATATGCCTTTCATTTGGTTGCAAATTAACTTTGAATTTGTGAATACGGTAATATCATTTACACCAATGTCTTTTTCTCTTTCAGCCCTTCGACAAGGGAAATATAGTATGCCTCATTATTTGTAGTTATTTCTTGCACTTTTTTCTTTCTATGTAGCACATGATTTGTTGCAATATTACGAGGGACAAATTGAATATATTTCGTCTCGAATTAGAATGGAAGGACACTTCAATCCACACGACCAACTTTTGCACCATTCTTTATTCTTACAAGAGCTGGAAAATAAGATAACAATAAAATCATATTAGAAATTAGGAATTTAAATTTTAACATGAAACAACTTGCATTGCTAATAATAAATGAGGATACAATGGATTTAAGAATATGCCCTAGCAAAACCAGAGAAATGCATATTGCCAAAAAACTCATGGCAACATCACAAAAGTGTAACTCATTTAACCATTCAAAAAGGACAGTTCTCCAAATATTCGTAGGCAAAAAGCCAAAATGGTCTCATATCAAATCATAAACCTTTGGAAATTTTCATTAATGGTATTACATGTACCTAATGTGATTAATGGTATATCGAGATTAAATTTAGATATATCAAGAATGTAGAGGAATCAAGCTATTAGATTTCATTTCTATTTTTCCAAGGGTAATGGAGAAATGCATGAAAATTGTGAGTTTCCCATGATCAAAAGTCTCGAGAAAAAAATAGATTTTTATGCTTGGAAAAATGCTCAGTTTTTATGTTTTGATTCATATCTACATCATTTCAAATATCGTCATATATGATCCCTTATCTAATATTCTTTTGAATAGAAATTACAAAAGTGAAAAGGATCCATCTACATATTTCAAGCATGAAGACGAGCATACTTCAAAAGCATACTAATATACTCTACAAATAAGAAGACCACTCCTCAAATTGAAGGATAAAGTTTATCCTAGAAAGCCTAATATAGCTACATCTAGGACATCATAGTTTCCCGAGTAAATTTAAGGTATGGATGTCATCAAAACCACATAAAACATTAAGAATAAATCTCTTATTTTTCGATAGCATGCTAATATTCATCATTGCATTGATCACTAGTTATTCCTAGGACACATTGTGCTATTATAACTTGATGCAAAATTTTAGGCATGAAGATCAGTGCCTAGCAAAAAATCCTACAAGAGAATTATATTCAACAAAAATAGCATGCACAAAACTCTAACTTTCTCATCCAACATCAAAAGTCAATTTATAGTGGTCATCATATCTAGTCAAAAGGAACAAGTACAACATTAATATTGGCCCTATTCGAAATCAAGCATTTGCACAAGTTCTAATTCATTAGAAGGATAGTTTGAAATGTATAGTTTATACTACAAGATCAAAATTCTACAAAGAGCTAAAGAGTTTGAGACCTACAAGTATGCTACCTATGTCTCTTACATTCTACTACAAACTTCAACATATACAAGCATACTATAGAATTAATGTTCTACATGTTGCTATAAAATTCAACACTTTCAGCGAGCTACAATGTCTAACAAAATGCTACATTTTTAGCAAATTAGGATTTGCTTCATTGATTACAAGGTTTTCTACAAATATTTTTAAATATCATGATTTGGGAATCACAATTCTGTAAAAATGCATGGCGTGCAACTCTAATGAATATGCACATGCCACTCCAGCCTTAGCAAAGTGTTCAAGCTGAAAATCTAGTTGCCTATCAATTATGATCTCATTTATAGTGTCTACCGAGTATCATTATCTTCTCCTTGATTTTCAGTCATCCATTATTTGAATGCTATGTTAACATATATATAGTTGGAAAGTAAACTACAGTCAACCTCCCTTTGCACTCTTATGAAATCTAACCATCCAACCTCCCATGGGGATGGTTGCCAGAATGAAAATTGTGAGTTTCCCACAATTAGAGGTCTTAAGAAAATACTCTATTTTTATGTTCTTATGCTTGGTAAAATTCTATTTATATTCTTGGTAAAAGTGTTAAGTGTTTGAAATTTGTCCTTGCAGGTTTTATGGTTATGCCTTCAATTTAACATAGAAGGTTTTGTTTTACGTGGATTTATATCTAACCATTTTTGGGGTGGAGTTGTTGCGCACTATTTGACTCAGACAAATTTCTTTTTCTTAGGTGGTAATCAGGATTGATTGATAATTCTAATCTTACCTTGTATTGTACAAGGAATGATCATAGGGGAGTTATAGGGGTTAACGTATTACACTGCAAAAAGTCATGGTGTGTTCAAGGTTTCATAACTCTAGAATTGGAGGGACACTCTAATGTAAAAATGTCGTTCATAGGGGAGAATTGTGGCATTTGGTTGCTGGGCAGAACTATGCAACAAGGCATGCTCCATGAATGGGAAATAGAGGGAGGAATCAGTTTGAATGAGATCTTTGTCTGAATTAGAGTAGTTAATGCAGGGTGGCGGTTCGTTTGGGCATGGGAGGAGGCTGATGGGATGGGAGGAGGAGGAGGAGTGGCGAACAATGACCAAATTTTAAGGGTTCATCTTCGTTTCACTTAGAAGAGCATATATTCATCCAACACTTCCATAATGAACAGCTTAAAAAAATACAATTCAATTGAAAGCAATATATTATCTCCACATTTCATTTTCAATTCAATTTATTGCAACCGTTGTCCTTAAATCATCTATGATGAATCTATATTATGTAATAAATATGTCCCAAAAACTTAAATGACCACGTAACTAGTAACCACCTTCAGTGATGATATTCTCTATCAAGGTAAGCACTTTTGATTTCTACCTTTTGTTTTTAATATCGTTTCTAGATATACTTAGTTTATAGGACCTTTTCGCGCATAAGTAATATTGGACATCCAATCTAACTAGAGATTTGGTTGAGAACATTGAATTTTCTTTTCAAAGATGTAGATTTTGTATTTTAATGGCTTGATTATGAAACCTTTTGGCTTCATTTTAATTTAATCAGAAATAACATATCCATAAATAATTATAGCCATTTATGTGTCTGCTTTTATTTCTAATGGTGTATAGCCTAGACAATCTAGGAGGAAGCGTTTTTGGTCTTTTATAGTTTGTATTACATGTACCCATCTTATAGTATCCATTGAATACTGGTCTACCCCATGTGCTTGGTACTTCTAAAATCAATTCATTGTGATTTTAATGGATTCTTGGTATCAAGATTGGACTTGATTCTTAATATTTATTCCCTCTTCTATATACTTCAAATATGAATGGTAGATTTCCTTAAGAACACCAGATATTGAGCATGAATATCTTGAAATTGATGACAGACCTTAGCCACTGCTCTTTTGAAATTGATGCCTTTTCGTTTGAACTAGTATTAATTTGGAGTTAAATCCACAAGGGATGTGCCACACTGTTTTCAATAATTTTGCAACTAAGGAGGTGTCATCATGTTAGCCTTACTCACATGAATTAACACACATCCTTTCCAAACCATGTAGGTCACACTATATTTTAGCCATGATAAAGGACCATAGTGGCCAAGTTAGAAGTATCCCAAAGTTACAATATGGATATTTTGATATAATAACCATTATTTGACAAGATAATAAACTTATTACCTTCATCAACGTATTAACCTGAAACATTTTAGGGGATGAAAAATCATGTTATAGAAATTTCTCAAGTAATAGTAAACTTATTACCTTCATCAATGTATCAGCCTAAAACATATTAGGGGATGACAATCATGTTATACAAATTTCACTAGTCTCTCTGCTTGAAATTTGACTCAAACATTTTTGCTAATAGTGAAATCATTATTTTTTCTAATCAAATTACTCTTAGAGAGACCCTCAATCAATGAGAAAGAGAAATAGTGCATTATTTTTAATCTAAGTGACTTATATTTCCATTTTATATATAGATTTCTAGAGATTCTAACTTTTGTACTTGGGTGGATATAAGCATGAGATCATTGTGCAAATCAAATGATTGTTTAACTCCTTGTAAGTTAACTAAACTTGATTGCTCTTATATTTTGGCCATCCTGGAAATTTAAAAAGAAAAAAAATCATTTTCCCTCAAATTTTCTTATGAATATTTGGTTTTGAACTTCATAGAAAGATAGTGAGAAGAGAAATGTGCCTTTGGATGTGGTATCATTATTAGGGCACTCAGTGTACAATGAATCCAAAAACTATGGAGATTTTGAGGAACAAAAACTCACTAACGCATGAAAAATATTCTTAGCAAGTCAAGGGTTGTGAGAGATTATTATACAAGGATACCATTTTTCATGACATTTATTATCCATAATTGTTTACAGTAGTGGTTAGTAAGATCTACCTTCATTCTTAATTTGTTATGCCTTGAAGTGTAAAGTAGGCGTAGGGATGAGTCCACTTAAGTACATTTTAAACCAACAATTATAAAACATTCATGTTTAGTGACTTTTATAAATTTAAACCCTTTTGAAAGGTTGAGACTTCTAATGTGAGTTTCAAACCTGGATAATTATAAGCATAAAATGGGCAATTGAAGCTGATATTAGCAGGTTTGGTACCCAAATTAGTCATGTTGAGATTCAATTTTAGTCAAAGCATGCTTAACAAGTAAAAAATATCTTTATTTTCAAAGCAACATGGAAAAAATTTAATAAAAACTCTCTTCTTAAATGTTTCACCATGATGCGGGAGCATTTGGCTAAGGGCACCATTATCGGGTGTTGGTCTCCGCCAAGGTGGAAAGATTTATCTGTATTTGGTTTCTTTATGATTAATTAGTCAAAATCAGAATGTAGGGACTTGTTGTTTGTTTTTAATTTTAGTATTAGTTAGGGAACAATATAGTTAGTTAGGGTCACTGTCAAAATGGTTTGTTTTTTAGTGAGTAATCATCTTATAACTGTTTCCTCCATTTAGAACAAAAAAAACACTAAAATATTGCAGTGAAAGAAGAACCGAATGAATTAACAGTTATGTAACTAATAGAATAAACAACTAAAATGTAACTGTGCACAGTTCAGGTAGCTGTGGACAAATAATACAAATATGAAATGTAAATCATTCTCAAGGTTTTGATGAGAAGAGAGGAACAGTAATATAAATAACTGAAGACATTGTTAAACAAAATTCTGAATCTGAATCCATCTGTATAGGCAATCTTTCCTTTTCATGTTATTTCTATTAAATTCCGAGTGTAATAAATCAAACAACGAGATGCATTCCTATCTTTTCTAGTAGACCTCTCCTTAACACGCACAGAAATGTTGCTCACATTTGAATGACGAACAGAAAGCAGAGAATCTTAAAGAACGAGACAATGGCACCAACAATCAACATTACTTCTAGTATCACGATGCATACAATTACAAAATAGAGAGCCATAGGATACGAGCTCAGTGGAAATTCTCCACGACAGAGGTAACCCTTATAACAAATAATACTTTATTTCCATTATATAAAAACAACGCAATGTTGGTACATAGTAATGGCTTACAGTCCTCAAGATTATAAGACAACATCTAGAGACCAAAATGCTTTCCTCAGTGACAAGAAGCAAGGCTAGGGTTTGAGACCCTACAGTGCTATAGTGCCGCCGAGAAACACAACAAAACTAAATACAAGCTATGGCTGAAGCCATTGAATGCAAACTAGTAGTCAGAGGAGCCAACCCTCGCATTTGCTAACCTATTGGCTGACTACATTAAAAGAACAAAGAGTAAAAACTAGAGTTAGGGTATTCATATAAGAGAACGAGCCTACCTGGTCCATTGACGGAGTCTGGGCCACGAATCGTTCCATAACCAAAACTCCAACCTGCAAAAATAGCAATAGAAGCCAGTCAGTGAACCTTTGCTAGAAAACGAGGGCGTAAAACAATAGAATATAGGGGAGACAGAAATGTTGATTGACTTACCAACGGATAGTGAGCACCAGTGGCTCAACTTCGAACCTGGGTCATGAATACAACAGAATCCCTACTCACAAGGAGTAGCAAATGTTAGCATCACTGAAGAAATTGAGCATATAAGTATAGCAAGGAGAAGAGAACTCAGTTGGTTGAAAATCGGTCGAAACCAAGACCAGGATCCATCGTGAACGTGACCTGGAAACAAGAACATTGAACAACAAGTTAAATTCAGAAAGAAACCACAGTGAACCAATATAAAAATAGTTGAAAGAAATGACAAAGACAACAGCGTTCACGAAGCAAAGTATTAACTAGGTAGAAGAAATTACAACTAGAGGCGGGCAAGGCGCCATTCTACAACAAACCATCGTTGCACACAAACCCTCTTCGCAAACCAAACCCTCACTGTAATCACTATGCAGAGCAAGAAACAAAAGTGATCGAATGCCGAATGCCTAGGGTTTTTCCAAGTTCAACGAGCAAGAAACAAGAATCAAGGTAAGCACAACTAAGTCGTCATATTTCCAACAAACGTCGAGAAATATCGGTTGATTAGTGTTTGATTAGTGTTTAGTCATAAGGCAAATGATCTCACATTATTGTTAATAACACATTGTTAATCACAATGGTGGAATAATATCAATAATAGTCATAAACCAAAGTATGGGCTGGTCCATCACACCATTTTGGAAAGACATTGTACAAAGAGTTCCCCTTCTTCACTTCTATGCCAAATCACCAAAAGCAAAAGCAAAAAAATTATATAGTTCAAAAAGTGTATAATAGAGTCTCTACTATGTTCAAAATCATAAATTTACACAATTCGCTTCCTTTTAAACAACTAAATAATTATATTAAAGATTGAAATTGACAAAATAACAGCTCCCTATTGAACTATTAGCTTCCTAAATAGATATAGTAAACACAAAAATTGACTCAATTTGCTCCCTTCCTAACAACTAAAACTAACTTCCAACCAAAAAAATTATTTTTGGAAAATAAAAAAGGGAAGAAAAAAAAGGCCTTCATATATTTAATGAATTTTATATTTCAAAATTTCAAAAACTTTATAAGTTAGATCACAGTTCAAATAACTAAAAAAGATCACAGTTCAAATAATTAAAAAAGGTTCAAATATTTATTTTAAAACTACAAGCATTACATGAGTAGTTATTTTAATACTTTAAATTTCAAAAACATTAACCTAGACAATAGTTAAAAAATTAAACCATAAAATTTCGTTTCCAGATCTTTCATTTTCGGTGGTTACTGAATGCAATGGAAATGCTACATTATCCATAGCGCCATGGTGATTATGTTGCATCTAAGTCTCTGACTGAATGCAAATGCTACATTATCCATGTACAAAAGCGCGACAAGGCGGTCTCGGCCCTCCGCCACTCCACAAAAGCAGCCTCCAGCCTACGGGCCAGCTACTACTTTCCTTGTCTACCTGAAACAGTAAAGATAACCTAGCGAGACAACCTCATACCCATCTGCAAATTCAATCTGGCACCAACGCGCTAGGGTTTTACCATCGCTAAGTCGGGGTTTCCCATCGTTGAGTTCCACCTTCTCACCTTGCCGCAGCAGACCTTGACTATTGTTCAAAGAAAGCTCTCGAGTTGTGAACATTTCGAAGGGTTTCCTTCAACCCACGGACCTGCTGCTACTTTCGTTATGTCTGCCTGAAATAGAAAAGATAACGTAGCAAGACTTCTTCATACCCATCTGCAAATTCAATTTGGCACCAACTCGCTAGGATTTTACAACCGCTGAGATGGGGTTTCAGCATCGCTAATTTCCACTTTCTTACAAAATATTTTCAGGAAATTTGAGAAAATACAGCTTTCTTCCTATTTTATTTGGGCGGCAGGATGCATTAAAGTTGCCACCGAAGGTAGTACCTGAAAATAGAGATTTTCACAACGAATAAAGAATGTAGGAAATTTCTAGGTGGGGAAAAATAACTCACACATCAGTGTCGTCATTATGATTGCAGGCAATGCAACAACTTCGGTACGCTCTCTTTATTTCTGCAACGAAACCCTGCGTACTCTATACACTTAGTTCAACAGCAAGAGCTAACCAGCTTGTCATAGGGCATTAAATCACTGGTTAGCTGCATGCCCTTTAATTTTATAACACATCAGCGCGAATAACCAGATAAATTAAAAGTAATGGGGTGCGTTATAAAGTTAAAGGGCATATGCAGCGAACCAGTCATTTAATAGCCTATGGCAAGCTAGTTAACTCTTGCCATGTCCCTTAATCCTAACATGCACTAAGCCAATATTGACTTAGTCACTTGTTTATAAGAAGTGCTTTCTTACAACTGGAAACCACTACTACATTCGAAGTCAACTATATGTTTATCTCTGGAATCAGTGGATTGAAATTTTTAATAAAATTGGCTAAAATTGTAAATTTCTATTGTAAAAGGATATTCAAACATCTTTCAAAACATTAAGGTCATATAAAATATTCACCTATCTTCTATATTGTATAGAATTTTTTTTTTTTAATTTGCAAAAACATATTTAACATATTTTATTCTCTATAACATCTAGCTAATAAAATTTCAAAAAAATCAATTTTTGATTAAATAAATTTAAAATTTTATTTGGAAAATAACACATTTATATTTCCAAATATGTATGACTAAATTTTCTTATTTTCTAATAATAAAAAGTTAAATCATTATTACAAGAAAATATTTTAATTTATTTTTCATTCTTATTTTATAATTTCTTATTAGCCTTTGCTTTTTAGTAATGGATTTATCGATTGGCCACTATTACACATGTATATTCCCAAACATATATGAATAGCTTTTCTCATTTTCTAATAATAAAAAGTTAAATCATTATTACAAGAAAATATTTTATTTAATTTTTCATTCTTATTTTATAATTTCTTATTAACCTTTGTGTTTTAGTAATAGATACCACTATTAATTTAACATTGACCAATACAACTTATAATGTTTAATTTTGAAAGATAAATATTTATTTTTCAATATTGTTACAAAAATTATTTTTCAAACATTTGATTAGACCATAAATTTGAAGGTTTTATTGTAGCCTTTGTGCCATATAGATATTTACCTCATTTTTTTCTGCCATAATTTTTGGATGCAATTGTAATATTTATTTCATGGAATTTATATTTTTATGGAGTGATTTTTCATTGTTAAGTTTCATAGGAAAACCAACCAAAATAACATACTCAATTAATTTAAATAAATATACTTACGTGGGTACACCATTATTTATGTGTTCTTTATTACTTTAATAAGTGTTAAGTAAAAATGTAAATGTGCAAACATATTAGTGATTACTACCCACCAAAATTTATGCAGTCCTTTCTTTTAATTAGCAATTAGTTTTTCCATTTATATATGAATTTACAATTTTTATTAAAACATAATTTATACTTATGTGATAGGGACAACATTGTCTTGCGACACTTATTTCACAAATGCATTATGTTATAAATTCAATTTAATCCTAATATTTACCACTTA
>APFE031479184.1:0-38597 GCA_000404065.3 Pinus taeda
ATCGATTGTTAATTAGGCATTCCTCGATCATTTAATTTATATGGGTGCACAAATTATTAGGTGGATGGTGGAGATTTAACCTTCAAAGAGTTGAGAGACAATTATGCACTTTTTGCTTTTCAATTTAATTGAAAAAATGTCATATGCAAAAATATTATCAAATTTTATTATTGTTTTACAATGCTTTTTTGGTTAGGTATTATTTTAAATGAATATATGTTTAATTCATACATTATTATTTTTATAATTAATAGTAATAATAGTTTAAAAAAAAATATAATTTAGTTAATATTTGTATGTTCATTTTTTGTTTTAATTCTACGAATGTGATATGTATCATAAGATAAGCACATGAGGCTTTGGATTGACAGTGAATGGGTGCATTGTTAAGGCACTTCTTGTGATAGGTCAATGGTTAAAATCCCCGTGCGTGTACCAAAAAAAAGATATGTATCATAAGATAAATATTTTGATGTCAATTGTAAATTGATGTCTATTATATACTTGTGCTACTTTGATAATAATGAATGGAACAAGCCATAAAACAAATATATCTTGTTGAATTGAGGCTTTTATGATCCATATCAATTTTATGAGAGATTTTTCGACGTAAAATACATGATATTTCATTTGTCGACGCATTTCGAACCAACCAGTGTGGTTCATCGTTAGGACAAGTTGAAAAATCAGATCCAGTATGCATGTGACGAATCAAATCCAGTATGCATGTTAGATAATCAGAGCAGAACATCCAACGGCTATAACCTTTGACCAGGCAACGACTATATTGAATAAAACAAGTCATAAAACGAATATATCTTGTTGAATTGAGGCTCTTGTGATCCATATCAAGTTTATGAGAGATTTTTTGGCGTAAATCACATGATATTTCATTTGTCAACGCGTTTCGAACCAACCAGTGTGGTTCATCGTCAGGACAGGTTGAAGAATCAGATCCAGTATGCATGTGACGAATCAGATCCAGTATGCATACTAAATAGTCAGAGCAGAACATCCAACGACTGTAACCTTTGACTAGGCAACGACTATATTGACTAACGGCTAACCTTCACTGCGAAATGGCTAGTTAGATAGGACCCGACATAGCTATACTAAATTAAAAATTAAATTAAGTCAATTTAAATTATTATTAAAATAAAAGTTAATTATACTAATATTAAATTAAAAATTAAAATAAGTCAATTTAAATGATTATTAAAATAATAGTTAGTTCTATTAGTGTAAATCACATGATATTTCATTTGTCGATGCGTTTCAAACCAACCAGTGTGGTTCATCGTCAGGACAAGTTGAAGAATCAGATCCAGTATGCATGTGAAGAATTAGATTCAGTATGCATGTTAAATAGTGAGAGCAGAACATCCAACAACTATAACCTTTGACTAGGCAACAACTATATTGACTAACGGCTAACCTTGACTGAGAAACGACTAGTTAGACATGACCCGACATAACTATATTAAATTAAAAATCAAATTAAAAATTAAATTAAATTAAATACTTATAAAAATAAAAGTTTAATTATACTAATATTAATTAAAATTAAAATAAGTCAATTTAATGATATTAAAATAATAGTTAGTTATACTATATTAAAAATTAAAAGTTAAAGGGACATATGAATTTACATAAATGTTTTAATTATTTTATAATTATTTAATTTTTATTATAAATATATAATAAATATTAATTAAATTAAATGATAAATTAAAATTAATAATTAGTTATGCCATAAGGTATTAAATAATTTTATATTTAATTTAAATTTAATTATATATATATATATATATATATATATAAGTATTATATATATAGAATAAACTATAAATATTTAATTTTTAGATTTATTCATTTGATAAATTGCTTAATTAAATTAATAAAACATCATATAATCATAGATACGATTCAATATTAAAAGATATTTAATTTTCCTATATTAATTAAGTTAAAAATATTAGCATATACTAATAGCATAAATTAAATACTAATAAAATATCTCATACTATATATAACAACTCATCAAACTATATTATATATATTATCAAGTTTAAGGTCAATATTGACTACACAATTGGTGTAGTATGAGACCTGCCCTTTTGTTTTTGTGGGGAAAAGAGGACACCACCACCAACGCACAAGGTATACAAACTCTAATCCCTCTGGTTTTGAACTTGTGATCTCTTAAGAAGAAACACTATAATTAATTTTTTTATTATATATAATCATCATCATCATATTTAATTTTAATCATGATCGTCATTATAATATACATATCACGTTAAGATATGACATATAAATAGTAGTTATAAATTAAGATCATTTTACCATATAAATTAAAATAATGATTATGTATTTAGATTTAATTAATAATCACATAAAAGTGTAATGCTTACAATATAACAAGATTTTTAACCATGAATATTCACCTCCATTTTACCAATGATATTATTAAGTAATACTATGATTTATCAATACCACATGTCCAAAAATCATAACTCATTTCAAAATCTAAATATTTTATAAAAAACTTATTTTAATTTTATTTTATAACATTTTTAAATCAAGACTTAATATTTATAATAACCTGACAATATAACAAGATTCTTGACCATAGATATTATTAACTTGCAAATATGCTTTGTTACAATACCATGGGTTTGTACCATGACTTATCAATACCACATGTCCAAAAATCATAACTCATTTCAAAATCAAAATATTTTATAAAAGACTTATTTTAATTTTATTTTATAACATTTTTAAATCAAGAGTTAATATTCATAATAATTTGACAAAATAGCAAGATTCTTAACCATAGATATTATTAACTTGCAAATATGCTTTGTTACAATACCATGGGTTGGTACCATGACTTATCAATACCACTTGCCCAAAAACCATAACTCATTTCAAAATCCAAATATTTGATAAACATTTTTATTTTTATTTTATTTATATATTTTTAAACTAAATCTAAAAGCAAAAAGGTAGGGTAGATGTTTGGAGTGATGTAATTTTGTAAAAATTTAAATGTCGTTTATTAAAAAAATAAAAAGGTTAAAAGTAATTGTTGAGAAGACACAACATGTAGATGTTGTCATGTAACTTGAGTTAGTGAAATAGATAAAATAAATTAAAAAATAAATTAAATTAAAATTAAATTTAAATTAAAAAAATTATATGTATCATCAATAAAACATTTTGAACTGGTCATTACATGAAACTAAACTAAAATAAATAAAATAAAGATTAATAATTATATTTATAGTTATAATTATAATTGTTTGCTCAGGGTAGCTTATTGTGGAAATGAAATCTCTTAGCTCATTGTGGAAATGAAGTCTCACGGAACATAAGTCTTTGGTTCAAATCTTGTGCTATCCGAGTTGGACATGATGATGATGAATATAGTCTTTACCAAACTTACAAAAAAATTATAATTCTAATTAATAATAAAATCAACCTAGATCCATCTTAATTGCATATCTACCAGTGCCTAGAGATCAAATCTCTTGAGATGCAAACCTCTTTTAGAATGAAAAGAGATTTGATTTTTCTCGGATCTTAGTAGATCCAAATCCAGAGTTTAGATGAATCTAGGTTGGTTATTTAATATGAAGTTCACAATCAATGAAACCTCATAAATGGAAAAATTTAAAAGGTAGAAATTTAGTTTTAAAGTGTAAAAACATTAGCTTATAGTATCAATCTCTAACATGCAAAGTGTAAGCTGGTTATTTAATCTAAAGTTCACAATCAATCAAACCTCATAAATGAACAAATTTAAAGGATGGAAATTTAGTTTTAAAGTATAAAAACATTAGCTTATATTATTAATCTGTAACATGCAAATTGAAAAATGTTTGGTGACATTTTTTTTTAATATTTAAATTTCTAATAATTTTATAAACATTTCGATTTTTTAGGTAAAATAATTTTATTCTATAAAATGTTTGTTTAATCATTTTTAGAATAATGGAAATAATTAAAAAATTGGAAAAAAAACCATGGAAAATTAACCTTAACTCCAAAATTTTCTTTACACCAAATTGATATTTTATTTATTATTAATAAAAGACTCCACACAAAATTGATGTATGAATTTTTTATTTATAACATAAAAATTACACCACCTAATCATGTATGATGTTTTTTTTTATTAATAAAAAAAAATCCATACACCAAAAAATGATATAGAAATTTTTATTTTAATAAAAAAAACCTACTCACCAAATCCATGTATAATGTTTTTTTTTTTTTTTTTTTTTTAATAAAAAATCCACACACCAATTGATATATATGTATATAATTTTTCATTTATAATTAAAAAACACCCACCATGTAAGATTTATTTATAATAAAAGATTATTAAATAAATATTGGGTTTTTTTATTTATAATAAAAAAACTTGTTTTCACCATAATAATTTCATTATTAAAATTACATACGCCATCTTTCTTTAATTCAAAAACATTATATATATATTATATATATTATATATTATTCAACTTAATTATATATAAAGTTAAATATAATTCAATTGATTGAGAGGTAAGAATAAAATGTTCAAATAATAATAGAATCCTTCTCACAATCAAGCCCATATTTTAACTTTTATCTATAAAAGTTGTCCCAATCAGTTTATTGACACTGTTCATATGATATAATTTGAAATAAATAAATATAATATGGTCAAACCCATAGTTTTCACCCTTATCTATAAGTTGTCTCTGTCAGTTTGATTAATGCTGTTCATCCCATGAACAGCTATGTACTTAGAAATCTTCAAAATAAAAGTGGGATTTAGCTTTATCAAGATTAATATACAAAACTTACAGAACTTACACCCAAATAATTCATTCAATGGATCTGACAAGTTTGAGAAGAACAATGGAATCCACCGCCAATTTCTTTGGAAGTGTTGAAAAGAATTTGTTAAAATAATAAATGGGCATTTATTATCCTGATTATTTAATGGATCTGACAATGTTGAGAACAACACTGGAATACACCCACCAAATTATTTAATAGTTCTGATAAGAATATTTTGACCTTTCAGAGTCCCTGCTTTTCAAGGATACAGGGCTACTTCTCCAAAAGTCTTCATCTGTGATTTGATGAACTACTTCTCCACCGAAAACTTGTAAACCATGACATGACGGTAGATCTGCCCTGGACGATAAATAATAGATGGAAACTTTGGCTGGTCCACTGCGTCCGGGAAAGCCTGAGTCTCCAAGGCCAGGCCTGCATATTTCCTGTAAATGGCACCTCCCTTCCCAACAATTTTCTTGATTTGATTAGAACTATAAAACTGCAAGCCGATGTTATTTGTCCACAAATCCAAAACCCTTCCACTGAAATCGTCCTTCACTCTCACAGCACGCCTCAGCCGATGCTTCGACTTCGGCCGATCCAGCACATAGTTTATATCATACCCTCCTGGGACATCCTTTATTCTTTTTCCAACAGCAGTTGGTTTTGTAAAATCATAGGGAGTTCCTTTGACAGGCACAATAGCACCAGTGGGAATGAGGTGTTTGTCCACTGGAGTAATTGAATGTGCCCATATTGTCACTTTATTGCTAAGTATGCTTCGGTTACTGGCTTCCCCGGCAAGGTTCCAGTAGGTATGTTGGGCTAAGCTCACAGGAGTAGCCTTTGTTCTTGGTACTGCTTTTATTTCAAGTGTCAACTCCCTAGGTCCACTCAGAGTGTATGTTGCAGATACATCAAGAACACCAGGAAATCCTATTTCAATCGTCACAAGAACACAAAAATGAGTATTAAGTATAACCCAATTGTGTTATATTGCAAAAATTAGGATCTGAACAGAGCCTTATAATAGCACTTAAGCATGATTTCTCCATACATATCAATGACCAATAGCAGTTAAGCATGATTTCTCCATACATATCCATGATCCATAGCAGTTAAGCATTTGTGCTATATTGCAAAGATTAGGATTACACATAGCCTTATATAACAACAATTAACATGATTTATCCATACATATCCATGATCCATAGCAGTCTGTGACCAGAATGTAAAATGGCAGAAAATAATTAACTGTAGAATTTGATACATCAGAGAAGGAACCCAGTACAGCCGGCATGTACAAGGTTATCCTGAGGGGGATCTTAATTCTAAAGCAGGGCAATAATCCTGGGGATCTTAATTCTAGAGGAGGGCAATAATCCTATGTCTGATACAACTAGCATGAAAATATATTAGGAAAGCAATACATTTTTTCTTAGTTAAGTCGGTGGGATTACCTAGGGATTTTGAACAAGTGACATCCATGAACTACTAGCATGAAAATATATTATAAAGTAATACATTTTTTTCTTAGTTAAGTAAGTGAGATTACTTATGGATTTTGAGGCAGTGATATCTTTGAACAGATAGCTTTAATATTAAAAAGTGTCTTAACAATACATCCCAATCACTATCTATACCCTATCACTATTTATTTAGAACTTTATACACCAAAAAAATAATAGCTAACAATTTTTGGTCAGGTGATATAGAAAGAAATCAGAATAACTATCCTGGCATATATTCCTGCCGATCTCTAAGGAATCATGGAATTTATGATCCTAGATCTACACGAGTTGGGAGGCCTATAATTTTGGGCAAATCCTATTTCCAACTCCACTGCAATATAAATGCTTCTGACATGCAAGGGGAATAGGGGTTGCCTTGCTGCTAACATGCCAAAGTCAACTTTGAGAGAAATATAAATGCAAGGCAACCCCTATTCCCCTTGCATGTCAGACTGCATTTATATTGTAGTGGAGTTGGAAATAGAAATCGCCATAATTTTGGATGTAGAAATTGCAGTGAATACGAAGGCACATCAAATTAATACAGCCCAAGGGACAATGTAATTTTAACTTACAAAAGTTAAATATAATCTAACAAATGAAGCAGAAATTTAATTGCAATGAAATCTTGAAAACCTAACCAGAGTGACCCGAAAAGAAGCCAACCAAAAAATATATTGAAAGGTACGTGTCTGCGACGTCCCTACCTTGTTCACCGTCACGACTGTGGTAAGTAAACTGTATAGATGGACGAGGCCCCTTTTTCAGTCTCCGTACCCTCCATAATACCTTGTCGAATCCCTTTTTTCCTCCTGCATCAGCAACAGGGCCGAGAATGAATAAAAATAACAGAATACGAAGGGTGCCCAAATATATAAATTTTGACTGGGCATGAAGGAAAGAATTAAACATAATGCAGGAACTGACCATGGAGTGTATTGTTCCCGTCATTTTTAGGGAGATGATATGTTTTGCCATCTAATATGAATTCTCCATCCTTGATTCTGTTGGCCACGCGCCCCACAATGGCACCAAAGTAAGGGGAAGTGCCATTCTGTGTAACCCGAATTCAGGTCAGAAACCCCTTCATATCAACAAGAAGAGCAGTGGGCAACACACAAATTTACTAAATTTAATGGATACTTGCCATGTATGGAGTGAGAGTATCAAAGCCCAGAACCACATCTGCTACTTTACCTGCACATAACAATTACTAGCATCAGCAGCCTTCCTTGACACAAAACGAAAAACAGCCATTCAGATTCAATACAGTCATTCAGCTTCAATAGTTTAATGGTACAGTGGTCGGAGTTGATTACAATTAGTCTCGGTTTGATTCTCAGAACATTTCAACCAAATGGTTTGTGGATTTAACATAGAAATCCCTGAAGCTATAGGTCAATAAGTTCTGGCCAAAATGTGGGTAGTTGAGCACTCTGATTCAGGCAGGAGGCCTGGGCTAAATTCTGTGGATTGGATGCCTTTGTTGTATGCCTCATTCGATTGTCCAGACTAAATTTTTATAGAAAAAAATACAAAAGTTACAGGGAAAAAGTGGGTGGACTAGCGCAAGCAATTAAACACTCTGAAGTTCATGTAGGAGGTCTAGGCTAAATTCCATGTATGGGCTGCTTTTGTTGTGCGCCTCACTAATTTTTCATACTTAAACAGACCAAATTTTTATTGGAAAAAATACTAAAGCCATGGCCAAGAGGTGAGAATGGATTAGCACAAATAGCACAGGTAGTTGAGTACTTCATGGAAGAGGTTTTATTGAAAAAAATACTAAAGCCATGGCCAAGAGGTGAGAATGGATTAGCACAAATAGCACAGGTAGTTGAGTACTTCATGGAAGAGGTCTCTGTTAAATTTTTTGAATTGGTTGCTGGTTAGGATATTTATATGGATTTTGCATTAGTGAAACTACATTATGATTGTCTAAAATAACACTGAATAAAACAGATATTAAACGAATGACTTAACATGTAAGATTGCTTTACCCTATTCGTCTATCCAAAACCCCCTAACATGTAGAGTGCCTTACCCTATTGTACTGAAAAAAAGAGTGCCTTACCCTATTCGTCTATCCAAAAGCCCCTAAACTCCCTAGACTAAATTGACCAAACTCAAGAGAAATACAGCATACCTTTGGCATCCGGTACTTTCACAGACAATATGGTGGCTCCCCAATTGGTAAATCTGATCTGCAATTTTCCCCTACGTAGCTCAAATATGCCAGGTTTACTTTTCGACAATGAGTCTTTCTCTGCTTGGCATGCAGAGAGACAAGTGAGAAAGGCTATCAGAGCAAACAACCAGAGATTGCCATTCAAAGTCCCCATAATCATCAAAACCCTGTCAATGCAAATCGAACAGGACCCTATTCGACTGCTTACTGTAACTATGAAGATAGAATGTTGGATGTATTTGTTGCCACCAGATCCTTAAATAGGTGCACCAGATAAGTAGATGCCTACTCACTATTCTATCCAGATTCTAAACATACAAATCCATTTAAAAAAAACTCAAGATTACAGAAACTGACCATCCGCATTTACAGGCATGCGACTTGTGAAACGTGGATTGCATATTCCAACCATTTCAACCGAGTAATTCCTGCATTGGTGATCGGTATTACCGGAGCGCATTGCATTGCATTAGTCAAGGACATGTGCTTGCTCAGCTTCATCTATCTCTATTTGTTTTGATATGCACATTCATTTTCCATGTCTCTGGATTTTTGTCATAATTTTTAGACTTTTATTATTATTTTTTTTTTTGGAGTTTGTTGGTGTCCAGAGATTTGTCATGGGGCTGGTTTAGTACTTACATGACAGTAATATAAAATTAATTCTATTAGTATTATTATTATAAATTTAAATTTTTATATTTTTCAATATTAAACTATTTTAAATATAAATATTTTTTTTTTAAAACTTTAAAATCATAAGTTATTTAATACTTCATAACAAGAATATGCTTAAACAAGAATATACTTAAGCCACCATCCCTGATTACCTTAAACCAAAACTACTTTTATTATTATTAAAAAATTATCCAAATTTACATTGGGATATCACTTAATGGATTTTATCCAGCTTGCACCTGTCTTGTGCCTACTTCAATACATATAAATCTATGGCTATGATTAATGCTATATGCATTGGAAGCTTGACAAATCTGGAATGGACAATGCTTTTTGGTCAAAGTTGAAAGCACAAAAAATTACACAAAACACTTGAGAGATCCAATTGAGTTGGCATGGGAATAAAAGACCTGAGGTCGAAGCTTGGGAAAGCCCCATCCACTGTCTTGACTCCACATGGGTATACACAACTCTCATAGCATATCTTAAATTTAGAATTTGACATATAATGATTATGTAGGTAGGGTGTGTTCACGGTGATACTCCAATATCTTTTATATGTTTTTATCTATAATGTGATTTTTTGGAGATTCTGGTGATGGAATCCGGCTGAAAAAATTGAGGTTAAATCTTGATTTGTTGCAGTTAAAATAGTTTTTTAACTGCATATTTAGATTCAGCACCCTGCAAAACCCTTGAGATGCTTTGATTGTGCAAAAACTAGCTATCAAACTTGCCATTCCAATAAATTGCTGCCGGAGTTTGACTAGAAAAACCCACCAAATTTTTTTTCAAAAAATCACATTATAAACAACTGTGTGTCTTATCACTTCTTAACTTTTTCCGTCCTTTTCATCAATGTTTCCCTAGCCCTCCCTTTTTCTATGCCTTTGACTAGCATTTTGTCTTATCACTTCCAAGTTTTTTCCTTCTTTTCATCATTGTTTCCCAAGCCCTCCCTTTTCCTATGTCTAGACAATCAAGATAGAGTAGAAAGTGACGTGGAGGCAGAGCAAGGCTCGTTGTTCAAAGTATAAGTTGACTTTTTCTAAGAATTTAGAAATTGGTATAAGACTATTAAAATCAGGCTCTTTGTTCAAATTATAAGTTGTTTTTTTCCAAGAATCCTAAGACAATTAGGATACAATAGAAAGGGGTGTGGAGGTAGCACATGGATTTTTGTTCAAAGTGTAAGTTGTCTTTTTCGAAGAGTTTAGAAGTTGGTGTAAGACCATTAGGATAGAGTAGAAAAGGGTGTGGAAGTAGCATATGGCTTTTTTTCAAAGTTTAAGTGGTCTTTTTCCAAGAGTTTAATGTTGGTATTAAATTTATATTGTATTATTAGTATATGATAAAATTGTGTATTTATATTTAATTTAAATAATTGTAATTTTGATATATTTATGTCCAAGGTATGGTTTATATTGGAAATTCTATATTATGTTATTAGTATAGGATAATTTTTTTTTGTGTATTTAGCTTAAATAATTGTAATTTTAATATATTTAGCTGGCTTTATTTGCCACCTTACCGCATGTTAAACCAATCAAATATCATTAATAGTTTAAAAGCGATCACTATACATATATTCTATGGAGCCACAATATATTTGCAACAATGGTTGGTACTGGAATTTTTCCCCAAGGTCATCGCGAGCTTGTTTTTTCGATATTTTAAGTCCTTCTAAGGCATAGAGAAAGTTACATAAAATAAAGACGGGAAACTACCTGTAATTGCAGACCACGTGTGATACTCAATGGTATGCTTTGAGCAACACCTTAGATTTGGAGGATGAGAAGTTGATGGATAGAATGGAGTAGAATCAGGCTTGTTGCAGGAACGAGATTTTGAGCAACGACAATTTAAAAATCCATCGAAATCGCTCAGCTGAGTTTTTGAAATGGTATTCCCGTCCCAGGATTTCATGAAGGAGCAATTTGCGTTTGGGCAACAACTACTGAAAGTGGAGCAGAAGAATGAATAATAGTGAGTAATAATATAATCATGTACCTGGAACGCAAACCCTACTTTTATTAAGAGAAAACATTTGATTTCTGTAAGATGAAAGACCATTTAACATATTAGCAATGTCCTCTATTCATTTGCTCCAGTGGACAATTCAATTCATTGTATCCATGCGTTTGCTCCAGTGGATAGCTCAAGTCATTGTATCCATGCCAGCTGCCTCTTCAATTTCACACTGACTCAAACTCCAACATTAAACCTCATGCTGACTTACCGTTAGACACGAAACCATACTTTAGCTCATACCAGAAGCCTACCCAGAGTCAAGGCTCATGTATTTAAGGAATATGTTGGTAAATCATCAAATTGTGCGAGGAATAAGTTGGTAAATCATCAAATTGTGCGATATATATGAATTATATATCCATCCTCCTACTAAGGCTTTAATAAATAATATTGAAGTATATTTATTGCCATATATGTCTTTAGTCTATATTAACCATATTTACTAATGTGCTTGTGTTATTATTAGATAATATGAAATATAATAATTTAGAATTTATGATTTATATTTAAGGGAATTAGTTTTAATTGACAAATTTCACATGATTGTGAATAGTTTATTTAGTACTCATTACATTAAGTGATGCTCATAAAAGTGAAGTAGTGAGATAAAATTGAGAAAGTGAATCACATAGTATCAATCATCATCACTAGAGCTTGTACTCAATAAATAATACTTCATGGCAGGTCATCATTATGAGACTCCTCTCACACAAGTGCATTTAACTTTGGAGTTTTGCCTACAATCACGAAGGCTCAGCTTGCTACCCCATTTGCAAACCTTAGCAAGTATTATGCCTTATGAATTGTGTAGTTAAAGCTCCCTCTTAATTTTCCATGGCATTTTGCAACTACAGTGAATAACTAAATAAAAGGGAACTAACACTGAGACTGAATTGACTTTCATAAAGATATATAATTTCTTAACTGATAAGCAGTGGAATATAAACGCAAAGATAAAAACATAGTCACACAAGTTTACACACTTGATTTCTTGGGAAACCCAACTTGGAAAACCCTCTTCTTTGTTGTAGCATTTTATTAATTGAGCAATTGAATCAATTACAATTCATTTATAAATTTGTTCTCTATTGATCTAGTCTAAAAACACCTTGCGAATACATTGAACCAACTCCTACTTCCTTGTGGTCTCCCTGACACTATTTTCTTACACGCATGCCTCCTATTTCCTAACGCAAAGTGCCTTTTATTCTTTAGGATGCAACTCCTAAATCCTAGTGTATAATTGCTTCCTATTTCTTAACACAATTATGCCACAAGAAATCCTCCTCAATACACACTCTACAAGCAAAGAGATCTCTCACACAAAACTCTGTGCACTCAACAATGAATTAACTTTGTGCCTTCTTCCTTCCTTTATAGATTCGATCCATGCTAAAATTGACAAGTACAAATTGAGAACTCGTAGTTGACAAGTTAATTGAGTTCTAACTAGTTCTCTCTCCAATCATAATTGGACTCTCAACTGGTCCTTACTTCAATCAATGAATGAAGCTCCAACTCATTCTATCTACACTCATAAATGCCACTCGATCTTGTAGTTAAACTGAAGAAGGATCGACGTAACCGATTCTATAACACTACGCATGAACTTGCGAATATTATTCTCACAAACTAGAAATAAACTCACCATCTCCATGAAATCACTCCATGGTCAAAGGAAGGAAAAACTTGTGGTCTTTCTGGCTAAGGTACAAGCTAGAGAAGACCTTCCATGCTACTGTTTTTGAAACTCCCTCTCAGTGAGGAAGGGATTTTGAACAACTCCCAACTTGTCTCCGAAATAAATGAAACTACTTCTTGCCAATGCCTTGGTCAAAATATCTATTGTCTGCTCCTCTGTTGGAATGTACGGTAGCTTCACTATCCCCTTCTACACACAATCTCTAAGATGATGATACATGATCTCAATATGCTTGGAGTGATCATGGCACATTGGATTCTCAAAGAGCTTGATGCAACTTTGATTGTCACAATTTATCATAGTAGGCTCCATCCCCTATCTCAAAAGTCCCAAAAGAAACTTCCTCATCCAAATAGCCTCTCATGTTTCCAAATGTGAAACCATGCACTCAACCTTTGCTGAACTAAGTGCAACTAATCTTTGCTTCCTGCTAAACCAGGAAACAACTACTAAACCAATGTTGGATACACAACCCAAAGTACTCTTCTGATTTGTAGAGATCCTTGCTTAATATGCATCTGTGAAGTCCTCAAGCCTCACATCATCAAATTATTTGTACGATAATCCAAAATCTATTGTGCCTTTGAAATACCTCAAAACATGCTTCACAACAACCCAGTGACCTTTGGTTAGTTCCATCATGAACTGACTCAACTGGTTTACTACAAAATAAATATTAGGTTGTGTGCTGACCAAATGCATCAACGACTTGATGATTTGCCTATCTAATATAGCATCCACTCGCTCTGCTCTGGTAGCAGCCACCTTCCTCTAGTTTGTGACTAGGGGAGTGGCCATGGGCCTGCAATCCTACATATGAAACATCCTCAGAATTTCTTGCATGTACTTTCCCTATCCCATGAAGATCTCACCATTACCTTGCTAAGCCTTCAATCCAAGGAAATAGTGCATAAGCCCTATATCCTTCATCTCAAACTCTCTTGCAAGGTCTAACTTGCAATACTAAATCAATTTCTCTACTCCAAACAATATAAGGTCATCAACATAGAGAACTAAAATGAATGGAAGCCCTCCAACCTTGATCTAGTACATGTTGGGATTTGCCTCAATGTTAGCGAAGCCCAATCCTTGAAGGTAGCTATCAATATGAGTTTACCATACTATTAA
The DNA here is from genome assembly GCA_000404065.3 of Pinus taeda. NCBI lineage: Eukaryota > Viridiplantae > Streptophyta > Pinopsida > Pinales > Pinaceae > Pinus > Pinus taeda. The sequence goes on from APFE031479184.1 coordinate 14,075, forward strand.
AGCCTATTGAGCCCACAAAGTGTTGACAAATCTATAGGGTAGCAATTAGGGTGATTTCTCTATTACTTGATAATTTCTTGTGAAGATGTGATGGCTTCTTATTACCTTTATTATGTTCTTTTCATCAAACAATTACCAAAAACCACAAAGCATGAAGGTCACAAAATGACAATGAATGCAAGATGTAGGCTCTAAACCAAGACCAAACCCCTCCAAGGGGAAATATCAGTTAAATATTTTCTTCTTATAGAATCTGATCAAAGTGAGAAATACAAGACTAAAAATCCAAGACAAAGACCTCCCATAAGAGCCAAGTCATCCCTCCTTCCAAGCTCTTCCAACAAGTGAAAGTCAACTTGAGTCAACAACAGTCAAAGCCTTCCAAACTTGCTCAAATTTTAGATTTCCGGCCCTTGCAACAAAATTTCAGCCCCTACAATTAGGTCTGCAATTTTCAATCCTTGCAGCTCCTGCACTTTCACATGGGTGATAGAAATTTAGGTAGATTTCTCTATCTTTTGACCCTCGTTCTCTCTCATTTGACTTCGAATCTTCTTCTCTTGTATTTCATTATATTTCTCTTACTTCTTGGCACAAAAATCGAACTTCCTTTCCTGTCTCCAAATGAGGTCTAACTGTCCTCTATTTATACACATCCATGAGGTCGAATGGGTACCTTCCAAGGCCAACTTGGTGTTGTGGGGACAAAATTGAAATTTTTGACTCAAATAAAATTATTTTTCCATTTTCTTTCAAAAGACAAATTATGACTAGACTCAAGTACAATAGTTTGAATTATGACAAATATTTTTTTGACTCAAGGACCTTAAAAGCATGATGAACATGCTTTACCTAAATAACAATTTGAATTGAGCATGGAACCCATGTTTGATTTTTTTTTTCTTCTTTTGCTTTTTTACATAAAATATACAATAGCATAAGTACAATGATAATTATGAAGACCAAAACTAATTACATTTTTTAACACTGCCTCTTAACTAGAGAGGTATTCATAATTACATAACTGGTACAAGGATACTCTCAAATTGAAATATTCTCATAACAAAATTTGAATTGATAAGCCGTCTTTAAGCATCAACATCATAACCAACATTGTCAAATTTACAATAGAGGAAGTCCTTAACTAACAAGCTCTAACTCTCCACTATATTAGAACAGAACGTTGGAAGGCATACATATGGATACCCATACCACAACCTCTCAAGGAACATACCCCATCCAATGTTCACTAGGTATGTCCTTCTAGGACTATTTTTATCTTGGATTCCCCATCCTCAAAGAATATCAATCCTCTTCGACTACTCTTATGTTTGATACCCTATCATATCCTCAAAGAGTATCAGTCCATGGGACTACTTCCTATCTTGTATTCCCAATCCTCAAGGAGTACCAGACCCAAATTTGTATCCAATCCTCCAATCTCCCTCCCAATTCGTTCACTAGACATACAGATGTTAGCCCTGGCCTAGTACATGACACATGGAGGATACAATGTTCCACATCATTCCCTCTCAATCAAGGAGGTAATACTCATTCCCTTTCAAACAAGGAGTATATCCTAGCTCTTCATCAACTAGGGAAACATAACCATACTTCATATTTGTCTCATTCATTAGCTACTTCTTCTTCAATTGAGATCTTAGTAGTAGCTCCAATGGCTCATTTTCTCGCATCATCACATCATACTTGAGATTTGACCTTCCTGGATGTCATGGAGCCAAAGTCTTTCTCAATATGAATTCATGATAGGGTTCTTGCCATCAACCTTTTATATCACTTTCCATTAACCTTCATTTATAGTATCCTCATCATCAAAAGTATCTTGTCAAATCAACATAGAGCTAATTGTAGCTCTTTGTATCCAACTGGGAAAGTTAATTTATTCTAGATCAATAAAAACCCATCATGACCAACAAACTATCTCGTGGTTGGCTACCTTTTTTTCCCTTATTATTTCTGCCATATATTCTTTGAAGCCATTATTAGTTCTATCCACTCAATCCATATGCTCTTTGAATTGAGTTAACCCAAACAACTTTATCTCAACTACTATATTTCTAGTCTATACTTATGCAACATATTCTTATTAGTATCCAAATCATATCTCAATCAAATCATGTATATCATAGTTACCAAGTCATTATAGCCTTTTTCCAAGATGTAAAATTATGCTACTTTCTTTCTCTAAGGTCAACATCCCTTTACATGGTCTATCTTCATACTATAATCCTTCTTCATGTTATTTTCCTTTCAATCATCAATCAATGTGTTCATGGAATGAACCAATCAAAAACCTTCAATATTATATCCACCAAAGTCTTTGCATCTCCCTAGTTCTTCAAGGGAACATTATGGATGTTGATTAATATCATCATGCTCATCTATCGTGCTTCTACATATTGAGTAACCAAATGGAAGAGTTCTATCTTATCCAATTTTATACAAGACATAACATGCTCATGCTACCAAGCACATTTCTACAACAAACTCTTCCTACAATATTTATGAAGACATGAATTCTACTTTCTAATGAAGAACTCTTTTCTAAAGATGTGCATACCTCTTCCCTTCATACTACCATCTAGTTAACTTTCTTTAGAACGAACTTCTTCTTTATTTGAAGGTTATTTCAAGAATGATGTTCCTTCTCTAAAATGAGAAATGTTCCAATTATGCCTTCATGCTACTTCTCAAACATCTTCATACTTTGTACTTGTTATACTACTTTAGATACTACTTTCATAATCTTCTAATGAAATATACTCTTGTCATGTCATAATGATTCTTCCACATACTGAAGAACGTTCCTGTAATGATGGTTCTCTTACTATCAATGATCCATGTGATCCTTTCCTACTAAGGACTGCTCCAATATGATGTCAATAAGTGACTGCATGAACTGTGTGTTGGAAATGTGCTCACTACTGGGGGGGGGGGGTGGGGTTGAATCAATAGTGATTGTGTTTTCTTCACTTTTGTATTCTTTTCAATTTAGTGAAACAGACTCACACATTGTTAGTATATTAGCCAAAAAATCAAACAAATATCATGATCGTATTCAAAACCATAACAATCACATACAAAAAGGAACACAAGGATCTCGGGTGAAAAACCCTCTCTGAGGAAAAAACTACCTTCGTTGTTGCTATTGCTCTACTTATAATTTTATTATAATGCAAATCAATCAAATTACAACATAGTTGGCTATGCCCAACAAGGAAGTTTTTCATATACATCGACTAAGTGAACCCATATCCACTAGAGACTCCTATCCCCTAAAAGCCTTGCCCAACTACCATTGGACTATGAGATTATCACTTCCTTTTACTTGCTACCTAAAACCAAAGGTAAGGAACACCTATCCCTTCTTCACCAAGATAATTAGATCATATGATCAATAGGGACACATTTCAAAATATTTCAGACTAGGACCCATGCACAAGACAACAACAACTTCATCATTATAATCTCAATCAAACAATATCAATTCTACAAATATAGTGACTAAAAATCATTGCAACTTCCACTCACTCCATCCATACACTCACAATCATCCACATACCACTCTCAATCACATAATCAATTAAATTTCTCAAGATCTCTCTCATGTGCACACACCAAACTCAACACATGACCACAATACAGTAGCTGGATAATATGAAATAAGCAACATAACTATGAACTGCTACAACTATGTAAATCAGCACTCAGCCCCTGCATACAAAAATGAAATAGTGATAATCAAGGAGAAATTATCTCAACATCTCCACCATCAAATTCTCAAAAACCTATAGAAGAAACATGCTTGAAGCTCTAGCATTTGCCTGATCTGAAAATGGGGCTCTTAGGCTTCTTGTCTAGCTTACAAGAAACTGTCCCACTTCCAAAGCTTGAATTTTCCCAAGTATATTTGATTAACCAATGCGGAATTAAGAAATGCTTGAAAATATGGATGTATGCTTGTAGTTGTTTTCAGCTGATTATTTGCTTTAAAATCTATTGTGTGTGCTGATATGTGAATGTGCCTAAACTGATATATAAATGCATATAACAATGAATAATGCAGCAGTAACAAACACATGAGACAAAAAATTAATTATGAGTTCACCCAAAACTCTTGGGCTACGTCTTTGTGAGCTCTAGTTAATTCAACTAGGCTCTCTGGGATTATGGTATAAGTATTTTTTACAATTTTATGACTCAATTCCTGCTTTTCTACAAAAAACATTGGGTTCAGACACCATTTAATCCCCTTTGGCTCTTGAAGCTCTAGCTCTTGACCCTGGCTCTTTAGCTCTTGGTTCTAGCTCTTGGCTCTGACTTTGGCTCTTTGGCTCTGGTTCTGGCTCTTGGCTCTGACTCTGGCTCTTTGGCTCTGGCTCTAGCTCTTTGGCTCTTCTGCTCTGGCTTCTTGGCCCTCTGGCTGTTTACAGCTCTCCCTTTGGGCTTTTCACTTGAACTCCAAGTGACTCCCTTGGCTTTTGCGTCGTCCCTTTGGCTTTCACTGCCTCTTTCTCCTTGGCTTCCTCTTTGGCTTCTACTTCTGCAGCAAACCCTTCAAGGATTAACAACAACACCCCTCAACAACCCAACAACTCAGCCACTATCAACAACAAACTCATCAGCCCTTTGTCTTTTACATTCATGGCTTTTAAGCCAAAATTACGCTGCTTATTCATTTTAGATTCTCGTCTCTCGGTCTCCTTGGTCTCCGTCCATTTCAAATCCATCTTTCAAGAATTATACAATCATTGCTTAATGCCAAAAGGGGAGGTGGCCATCATTTCTGTAACACAAGAGTGCCTCGAGCCTCTGCAGCTCTTGAACAACCGCGCTCCATTAACACAAGGAAAAATGTATTTTAATAGAGAAAATCCACCAAAATTCAATGTATTGAACTTTAAAAGTCCTTAAATCCACCTTATTTTCCTATCGGGTCCACCTATTGGTCGTTGTCGCTTATCGCAACTGGCCGGTCCATAGGTTTCCCTTTGTATTTTAAAATACATCAAAACGCTGAAATTAACGTAAATATGGCTTTTGGGCGGATTTGAAATTATATATATTTCCATTCCAAAACCCTTTTGGGTCCGGTTTACATCGCATATCGCTTCCATTTTCTTTTCATTTAATAAACAAAATATGAGAAAATGCATATAAAACGGCCCTTGCAACGAACTTCAAAATATATCAAATGTTGTCAACCGCCCCATCAAGTTCGACCATCGCATCGGGCATATATATATCTATTTATATATATGTGTGTGTGTGTGTGTGTGTGTGTGTGTCTATCGGCCCCACTGCACTGTGTTCACCGATTGCGATCCGCCAATATTTGCGATTGCAGTATCGCATCGGCCCATCGCACTATATGCCTCCGACTGTCCCCCAACTGTCTTTGCCGATTGCGATTGCCTATCCACCTGTTACCGCCAATGCGATATGTCGATCAGATCTTGACCGTTGATCGACCAAATCCAATGGCCCCTATGCATACATTGTTAAAGCCTCCAATGGCCTTATTTTTAAGGTTTTCTTCAGGTTTTTAAGGCCCTATAGTGTAATCCGATAAGTCCAAGACTTCTCCTTTTTTGGTGGTCTCGCCCTTTTAGGAGATTTGGAAGACTTGGAGGGTTTTTAGACCCATTATTCAAGGGATTTTTGCCTCTTTTTCCTTTGAAAAAGGGCAACTTCATTTAATGATAGCTTTCCCATTTGAATTTCATTTTCCCCGATTTAAGTTGCGTTGGATTTAGAATAGAGGGATCCCTGCAATGAGACTATTTCCTAGAGTAGCCTTTGATTTTCATTTTCCTCTTATTTACAAAGGATTTGTGCCATTTGGCACCTTTCACCTCTTGCATGAAGTCTTTTAGACTTAGAGGTTTATCCAGGATCCATTTTTCCATTAAAAGAACTTTTGGTCTCCAAAAGACTGATATACTGATCTGAATAGTAAATGAGAGTGACTCACCTTCTTCTTTCAGCCTCCCTACACTTGCCTTTGCATAGTGCCTATGAACCAAAGTTCCTAACCACTTCCCTTCTCTCGATGGGCTGGTCTTCTCGAGAAGAACTGTCTTCCACCTTGCCTTCCTGCAGAACTTCTGCTGAACTGGCCATAGAAGGTAGTTTAATCTTCTTTGCCTTGATCATTGATCCAAGGTGGCTTAACAAATGTGAAGTACATCTGCTCCAAAAAACTTTCATTTCTACATGTTTGAAAGGCTACCAACAACAACTGTTAGCAACAACAGGCATACAGACAACAACTGGATGGACTAAACTCTTGCTTCAACAAAAGAAATAGATTTCCACATCTTGTGAACACCTCCATGTCTTACATATGCATACAAATTGTGGACTAGATACAAACCCACAAAACATGCCTTTAAACAAATGACCCTTCAAGTCAAGCATATAGAAAAAGACCATTAGGACTCTTTTTCCAAAAGGTGAAACTTTCATCATTATCTCCATTTGGAGACCAAGTTGACTTCTTTCAAGTCAACATGGATCACATGCATGTCAAAGCAATCAACCCTGCAAGCTAATTACACATACATGTTCAAAAACAAGGAAATCATTGACATCCCTGTGCTGATGCATCTCATGCTCATGCATGCATTTCATTCTTCAACTTTCATTTAAGCACACTATACTTTCGAAGTTGTAATGAAACATAATGTAGATGCATTAATAGACATGCAATATTAATTGGATAAGAACCCTAATTGCTCCTTACCAATCCCTTTCAAAGGTACTACCCTTGCCTGCACATCAGCATCAACATGTGAATCATTTTGAAACACATCATTCATGGAATCTTCACTTCCATTTCTGCCATCTTCTCTTTCCACTTTCTTCAGCTTTGGTGGAAGCATTGTTGGATTCAGATTCAGTGTCCAACACTTTGCAGCAAGATGTCCTTGCTTATGTCAGTAAGTGCACTGCATGTGCATCCTCTTGATAGCAAGATTTGCCTTGTCCAATGGACCTTTGGCTTCTTGCTTCTTTTCCGTCTTCTTCTTCCTATATGCGGCCATTCTCTTCCAACATCTAGAAACATCATGGTTATCCAAACCACAAAAGGAACATGCAACTCTTTCCCCATATTTATGTGGAAATTTATCTTGCTTTGCAAAATCAAAAGGAATATAATTAGAACCAGATTTATACCTACCTCTTTCACCTTTATTTCTTCCGTGAGGAGGTGAAGTAAATGAAGGAGTGGCTCCCTTTGGAACACCATCAAACTCTTCAAGGTTTTTAGAGTCTCCCCAACTCTCTGGTTCACGTGTGTGCTTCTGAACACCTGCAACCTGCAATTAATGTTTCAAGCTATTGTATTCCTCTTGGATACAACCTTCACACTTTTGAGGTAGAGGACATGAACTGAAACTCCTTCTTGGGACTGTTTCAATAGCTTTCATAGTAGCTTTGTAATTCTTTCCATAAGACTATCCATAGCCAAGACCCAAATATTTAGGCCTTTCCTCAACCATTAATGGTTCAACAATACCTTGTGCATGCTTTCCCAAGCCCTTTCCTTCATAGCCCATCTTGGACATTAGCTTGGAACCTATGCCTTTAGTATATTTCTCAAAATAACCAATACAAGCATTCTTAGAAGAATTTGAAGACAAACTGGAATGGCTTACCTCTTCTTCAAGTTGGTACTTGACTAAGGCTTCTTGGGCAACAAAGAGCTGTGTTTCCAACTCATGCATCCTTTTCAGTTTCATATTTGCAATATGAAGTTGCCTCTCCATTTCTTGCAATTTGTCAGCAAGCAACCACTTCTCTTCCTTCATGGAATTTAAATACTTTCTAAGCATGTTTCTCTTCCTTCCATTCTCATACATTTCTCTCACCATATCCATCATGGTGGACAATTCTTGTTTCATGCCTTCATCAAATAATCTTGTGAAGAGAGCAGAATTTGAGGACACACTTGTAGAAGTTGTCAGTATGCAAAACAAAAAAACTTCAACAAGATAAATAAAGAGCTTATTCAAGCAACCTTTTGCAATAAACCTCTTTGTGCTCCAAGGACTGCTTTGAGGTCCTTTGGGATAGAAGAATGCCTTCAGCCCTTCTCTTTCTTGTCCGTCCTGGACTGAGCTATCAATAGCATTCCCTTCACCTTTGCAAACTCAGCAAATACTCAGTCTGCAAACAAGTATACAATCAACCTCTTGTTGTTCAAACACCTTTAAGACAAGTAGTCTTTTCTCTGTCAATCAAGCATTCTGATATAACCTTCTTAAGGGTGTGGTTTATCAAACTTGAGCTCTGATACCACCTGATCTAAAAATGGGGCTCTTAGGCTTCTTGTCTAGCTTACAAGAACCTCTCCCACTTCCAAAGCTTGAATTTTCCCAAGTCTATTTGATTAACCAATGCGGAATTAAGAAATTCTTGAAAATATGGGTGTATGCTTGTAGTTTTTTTCAGCCGATTATTTGCTTTAAAATCTGTTGTGTGTGCTGATATTTCAATGTGCTTAAACTGATATATAAATGCATATAACAATGAATAATGCAGTAGTAAAAACAAACACACGAGACAACAAATTAATTAGGAGTTCACCCACAACTCTTGGGCTACGTCTCTGTGAGCTCTAGTTAATTCAACTAGGCTCTCTGGGATTATGGTATAAGTCTTTTTTACAAGTCTATGACTCAACTCTTGCTGTTCTACACAAAAACAGTGGGTTCAGACACCATTTAATCCCCTCTGGCTCTTTAAGCTCTCGCTCTTAGCCCTTGGCTCTTGGCCCTGGCTCTTTGGCTCTTGGCTCTGACTCTGACTCTTTGGCTCTGGTTCTAGCTCTTGGCTCTGATTCTGGCTCTTTGGCTCTAGCTCTAGCTCTTTGGCTCTTCTTCTTTGGTTTCTTGGCCCTCTGGCTGTTTACAGCTCTCCCTTTGGGCTTTTCACTTGAACTCCAAGTGACTCCCTTGGCTTCTGCGTTGTCTCTTTGGCTTCTACGCTGCCTCTTTCGCCTTGGCTTCCTCTTTGGCTTCTGCTTCCACAGTAAACCCTTCAAGGATTAACAACAACACCCCTCAACAACCCAACAACTCGGCCACTATCAACAACAAACTCAGCAGCCATCTGCCTTTAACATTCATGGATTTTAAGACAAAACTGCGCTGCCTGTTCATTTTAGATTCTCGTCTCTCAGTCTCCCCGGCCTTTGTCCACTTCAAATCCCTCTTTCAGGTATTATACAATCATTGCTTAACGCCAAAAGGGGAGGTGGCCATCATTTCTGTAACACAAGAGTGCCTTGGGTCTCTACAGCTCCTGAACAGCCGCGCTCTGTTAACACAGGGAAAAATATATTTTAACAAAGAAAATCCGCCAAAACTCAATGTATCAGACTTTAAAAGTCCATAAATCCACCTTATTTTCCTATTGGGTCCGCCTATTGGTCACTGTTGCTTATCGCAACTGGCCTATCCATATGTTTCCCTTTGTATTTTAAAATACATCAAAATGGTGAAATTAATGTAAATACGGCTTTTGGGCAGATTTGAAATTATATATATTTCCATTCCAAAACCCTTTCGGGTCCGGTTTACATCGCATATCGCTTCCCTTCGCTTTTCATTTAATAAACGAAATATGCGAAAATGTATATATATATATATATATATAATATATTATAATATATATATATATATATCGGCCCCACTGCATTATGTTCGCCGATTACTATCCGCCGATATCGACGATCGCGGTATTGCATCAGCTCATCGCACTATATGCGTCCGACTGCCTACCCCCATTGCGATTTCCGATCTGCATGTTACTGCCAATGCGATATGCCAATCAGATCTGGATCGTTGATCGGCCAGATCTGATGGCCCCTGTGCATACATTGTTAAAGCCTCCGACAACCTTGTTTTTAAGGTTTTCTTCAGGTTTTTAAGGCCCAATAGTGTAATCCAATAAGTCCAAGACTTCTCCTTTTTTGGAGGTCTTTCCCTTTTGGGAGATTTGGAAGACTTAGAGGGTTTTAAGACCCATTATTCAAGGGATTTTTGTCTCTTTTTCCTTTGAAAAATGGTAGCTTCATTTTATGATAGTTTTCCCATCTGAAGTCCATTTTCGCCCATTTAAGTTGTGTTGGATTAAGAATGGAGGGATCCCTGCAATGAGACTATTTCCTGGAGTAGTCTGCAATTTTATTTTCCTCTGATTTACAAATTATTTGTGCCATTTGCTACCTTTCACCTCTTCCATGAAGTCTTTTAGACTTAGAGGTTTATCTAGGATCCATTTTTGGATCATTGCCTCTGAAATTATTTTGTTGCAGAACCTCCCAAAAACTCTATTACATTCAACATAGCAAATTCTACCTTACCACAACAATGATTTCCCTTACAATGAATCTCCTCACTCCATGATCTAAGAACATGATATATCTGTGTGCTCTTATTACTAAAATCAACCTCTGCAACATAACATGTTGTAGGAGGTCGCCATCTACTCTCTACACAAAGATGTGCTCTAATTACCTTCATCAAATGGTCGATTTTCTCCTTCTTTTATACAAAATTTTCCACTCCTCCACTACTTAGCCCATTTAGGGCATTCACACTTCAATACACATTAGGACATGTTGATTTAGTTAAATGAAGTCTTCCATGAAGATTCTTGAAGAAGATATATCATAAAAACCAAATAAAACATTTGAGGAGTGTGAGAAACACGAAGTGTTGAACTGGTAAATCCCCTCTGCGGACAGAGGCGATCCCACTAGCCCAACACGGGTCTAGCAACAATCACACAACGCTACACGCAGGTTCCTAATTGCATAAATCATATATCGATCATGATAATCTACCTGGAATCCAACGCTAGTAGTTGTAGAAGAAATGTCGCTCTCGTTCCTTTGCTCTGGCTGGTCACAATCCCCACGCTCCTCATGAAAAGACACCTGCACACGCAAAGAAAAATACAAACACAAGCGTAAAATCCAGTATATGCAATTATATATCGGTCAGAAAAGATATAACTCAGATACCATTTAAAAGACACATGAGTGGAACCATAATGATAGTCGTCTATTAATAAGTAGAAACAGAGAAAGATTACAACCAAAGGTTCTGACGTTGAACCTCCTCTGACTGGGCAAGCAGCTAAATACGCCTTGCAAAGTGACCTCTTCTCTCTCAATATTTTGGCAGCATAACCCCTCTATAGTTCTCAATTCTCACTATCACTCCAGCATAATCTCAGCACTCACAATAGCTCTAGCAAAACTCGTTGGTTTAATGCAGGGGGGACAATCATTTATAGATGGAGGAGGAAGGAGTATGCATTATATCAGGACACCTACTGAAAATTTAGCATTATCCCTGAATAGCCACTGAACTTGGTTGTCATGGATAAAAAGATGACACTCGACCACTTCCATGAGATTTTTCCCTTAGAGAACTCTATGAACAAAGAGGAAAAAACATATGAGTGCGCGCTGGCTAAAAATCATAACCAAATTTAGGTGGCACGGGCTTTGCTCTATGACAGAGCGTCCATGGATGCGCCCTCTTTTGAGGAACTGAGTAATTGGCGCGGGTAAGACACTGTGGACCCGCGCTAATGGAAAAAGGGCACTTTTTAGGGATAATCAGCAAAAGGTGTCTTCAGGGAATTTGAAATTCATACTCAGGGGAATCCAATGCAAGTGTTTTTAAGTTGTGTCACTGGTCACAAGTCCATAAATGTGTCCTCCAATGTGAGAAAGCAAGGGTAACAGGGACGGTGACCAACGGTGACAAATTACTGCGTAACAGATGCCCCCTAAAGCATGAGCCCCGAGAGAGAGAGAGGGGTGAAGTGCTTTACAAGAACATATATAGTTGCCGTCGAGAATCTGCATTGAGAGATATGGTATGATAGTTCAAATACATGATATATGTGGCATGGTCGCAGCCATCCATAAAGAGTACATGATGATCAAGATCTGTAGTATGGACGCAGCCATCTGGTTAGGATCAATGAATTGACTCAGGTATGGTCGCAGCCATCCAGTGAAAGATTCATGTATCAAAATCACGCCTGGATTACAACAGACACAATCCAGGGTCTTGCGCTCCACCTCGACCCGAACATAAGTACAAGTTCAAGCATGTGAAAATGTGAGCTAAAGTCGAACATGCATGAACATCGTCTGATTACCAACCAATGATGAAAGTTGTTAACAGACGCGAGAGATACCACCAATAATGACAATGGTCCTCAAGGTACTATAGGTACAGTCTACGGCATGTGAATGAATGAGCCGATGTCGAACACCCATAGAGTCATCCGATCGGAGGCCAATGATGAAAACCTCACGTCGAACACGAAGAACCTACCATTGAGGCATGCAGGCTCTAAGGTACCAGAAGGGAGTCTCTAGGTCACTTTCCTGGATAATGAGTTGAAGTCGACAGGAAGTGATCTTCGTCGAAGGTGGGCCAGAATGTTTCCCACATCATCGACACGAGACGGGAAGAGACAATGTTGTGAAGTGAGATTTATGAACTATCAGACAGAGGTGGTTTCTTTCAGAGGTCAACTTCTCTTTGAACATATCAGTGGCACGACAGTGGAGTTGGCAGTATTTGACGTCAATGGATCAAGGGTCATGATGACGTGGCAATGAGCAGATGAGAGGTCAAATAGGATCACCCAAACCCACAGAGGCAAGTGAAAAACAAAGTGAGATATCCCCACCCTGACACAAAAGCAGAGAAGTGCCATGTTCAAGAGCGACATACTGCCGACACGACTAGAATTATGGTTCCAAAATTTTCTTTTTCCCCCGCCATTTCTGGCGAGTACCCCAATTATTTTTAACAAGCTTGATGGGGATAGCATATGCTTGTGGTATAAGTTCGACCTTTGATCGAATCCAACCTAGTAAAAGTTTAACGAGCCCTAGGGAGGAGAAGCTCAAGTCTCGTCATAATGACGAGTCCAATGTCGTCAAGGTTTAACGAGTCGGACATAGGTAAAACTCGGAGTCTTTTTCATGTTTAGAGAGTTTGAAAAAGACATGGAAAAGAAAACTCCAGAGGTCCTTTTTCGTAGAGTTGTGTCTCTCCGACCCAAAAAAGTGTAAAATGATGCCCGAAAGAACTGCTCGATCATTACAACCGAGGAGTACTTTTCATGAGTAGTGATTTCGACCTGAAAAAGTAGAAAATGGATCAAAATCACATCGTTTCGTAACCATTAACGAGTTTGAAACGACAAAAACCCAGTGATCTTTTTATATTTTAACGGTCGATAAAAGAACTTAAAACGACCACCCCTTAGTAACCGTTTAACGAGCCAAGAGGGACAACTCGGTGATCTTTTCCGCTTTAAAAGGTCAGGAAAAGAGCTGAAAGCGGACCATAAGTAACATTTTCTTATGTTTTGCTGAACTTAAAAAAGTTAAAAAGAAGCTCGTTTGGACTCACACATATGGTTATGGTTTCTCATTGTGTCTTCATGTGCTTGCTGGTATGATGTGTTATTTACAAATTTCTCAAATGTCTATCTAATACACGATTAGCCAATGCATCAGATACTACGTTCAATTGTCGTGGAATATGTTGATACATAATAAACTCAAAATTCCTTTCTAACAATTTTACACGTAAATACAACCTTAAAATATGATGGTCTCTGATGGAATAATGCCTATTGAGCTGGTGGACGACAAGCTGAGAATCCAGGTTTACCACTAATGCCCCAATACCAAAATTAATTGCTTCAGTAAGGAGTTCGATTACGGCAAAATATTCGGCGACATTATTCATGGTACGACCCAAACAGACACCTTGAAGATCTACCAGTTCACCATGAGGATCATACATCACCCATGCCACAGAGGATAAGTTACGAGTACTGCGACAGGCACCATCAACGAAACCAATATAAGGCGTATTAGAAATCTGGACAAGAAGCGGAAAACACAATAAGCGATAAGCGACGATCGAGTCTATAAAAATTCTAACACACATAGACAACACACTTGCTAAAATACATGTATATACAAAAAGAAGCGTACTAGCATCACGCATAGTACTTTTTCAAATACAGCCCATTACGAGGCTGCGCAAGAGGATTTCCTTCATAATCTATTAACTCATAGGCTCCTTTGTCCAAAAATTTCTTGACAATATAAGGCCCTAACCACATGGATTCGAGTTTTCCTGGTCCTAACTTTTCGTTTACCTGATCATATAGGAGAACTAAGTCTCCCTCATTAAAGGAACGTGGACGAACAGTTTGGTCAAAGTGAGATTTGACCCGCCTCTTTTGCGTTGCGATGCCCAGATTAGCCAGGCAACGAGTTTCATCTAGACGCTCCAAATAAAGGAGGCGTTCTTCTAATGGGGTAGTGTTAGGAAGCACCTCGACAGCTAATTTTAATCAAGGGATCTCACACTCGATCGGAAGGGTAGCCTCTAGTCCGTAGACTAGTTGAAATGGAGTGAAACCAGTGGCATCCTTCACGGAAGTTCGGTAAGCCCACAAAGCAGGGAACAACATCAAATGCCAGTTGGACTTGTGTACGCCAACGGTGCGCTGAAGCATAGTGACCAAGATCTTGTTGATCGCTTCAACTTGGCCATTGGATTGAGGATAGTACGGGGTAGAACTATCATGCTTTAAGCCCAGCTGGGTTGTCAGTTCTGTCATCATATGATTCCGGAAATGCTTTCCGTGATCAGCGACGATGGCTTGAGGGACGCCAAATCGCGAAATAACATGATTAAACAAAAATTGCGCCGCTGTGTGACCGTCCTCATTGAGTGTAGGCATCGCCTCGACCCATTTAGTAAAATAATCAACGGCGACGATAATGTACCCATGCCCCTCAGCCGAGCGAGGGTTACAGGTAACATAATCAATGCCCCATTTGGCAAAAGGGCCAACGGTAACAACAGGGTGCAAAGGAGCAGCGGGTGCCCGCATCTTCCGTTGGAAAATTTGGCACTCGTGACAGGAACGGACTGCAAGAAGGAAATCTTTGAAGATGGAAGGCCAAAAGTAGCCAGCACGGAGAATTTTCTGAGCAGTAGCATAGCTAGACATATGGCCACCACAAGCACCTGAGTGGCAGTCATTGAGGACTCTCTCAGCTTCCTCGTGAGTAAGACAACGACGGAGAAAAGAGTCGGCGCCGAGGCGATAAAAAGTATCCCCAATGATTCGATATGGTTGGGATTGATGACGAATCCTTTGTCGAGCGTCTTTAGAAGAGCCCGGGCAGAAGGAGGACGTTTGCAAATACGTGATAATGTCACCATACCAGGGGTCGAGGGTGATGATGAGAAACAATGTCTCATCTGGGATGTGATCTTCCGTATGAGATGGCGAAGAAGAAGATGGCAAAGAGCAAATTAACTCAGCGAAAACCAGCGATTTCTTAGACTTGGCGGAAGTGAACTCCAAGTCAAACTCTTGGAGGATGACAATCCACTTAGAGTATTTGCCCCCCAGCAACTGGCGTGACAAGATATACGTCATGGGGTTGCAATCAGAAATCACTGTAGTAGTGCGCAACAGAATACAGTGGCAGAAACGTTGGACCGCGCAAACAGCGGCTAACGCAAACTTCTCGACATGTGCATATCGAGTTTTCGTGTCAAGAAGGTTTCTACTGAGATAATAAATGACATGCTCGGTGTCATCGTCGTCAATTTGGACAAGAACCATACCAATAGTGGTGTCGGTAGCGGCTAAATATAGGATGTAGTCACGATGATAATTTGGAGGCCGAAGCAATGGAGCAGAGACAAGGAAATCTTTGAGACGCTCAAAAGATTCTTGAGCCACCTTATCCCAGTGAAAAGGGACATCCTTTTTAAGTAGTCACGTAAAGCCTTTAGCCACTTCGGCGTAGTTCGGGATAAAACATGGTTCCTCGACAGACATGGTCTCTATAATGGCTTCATCGGAAGAGAATATCTCGTGTAAAGGATCCGAAGAAGCTGGAGCTACAATCCCTAGAGATGGAGCGAGTGTGTGAAAAATTTTGCTCGAAAGAGCAAGTTCAGAAGCCGATGCAGCGACAATTTCAGCATAGTTGAGTTTGGCTGGACTCAATGGCATTTTGTCGCCCCATGAATCTACTTGGTCGATGGGAGGAACAACCCATGGATCGAGACAAGTAGAGATCATATTGACGGAAGCGACATTGGGAGGTGAGGCTGGAAAAACACCCATAAGGGCAGGATCTTTAAAAAGTCCGTGACCGAGTGGAGTCACCAAATTGTTGAACTGGTAAATCCCCTCTGCAGACAGAGGCGATCCCACTAGCCCAACACGGGTCTAGCAACAATCACACACGCTACACGCAGGTTCCTAATTGCATAAATAAAAGATCGATCAGAAAGATCTACTTGGAACCCAACGCTATTTGTTGTAGAAGAAACGCCACTCCCGTCCTTTAGCTTTGGCTGGTCACAATCCTTACGCTCCACGTAGATGGACACCTGCACAAGCAAAGAACAATACAAACACAAGCGTAAAATCCAGTATATGCAATTATATATCGGTCAGACAATATATAACTCAAATATCATCAGAAGACACATGAGTGGAACCATAATGATAGTCGTTCATTATTCAATAAAAGAAGAGAAAGATTACAACCAAAGAGGCCTGACGTTGAACCTCCTCTGACTGGGTCAGAAGCTGAACACGCCTTGCAAAGCGACCTCTTCTCTCTCAATATTTTGGCACAAAACAAAGCCCGCGCCACCAAAATTTGGTCATGATTTTTGGCCAGCGCGCACTGAAGTGTTTTTTCCTCCATTGCTCATGCAGTTCTCTGGGGAAAAATCCCATGGAAGTGGTCGAGTGTCGTCTTTTTATCCATGACAACCCAGTTCAGTGGATATTCTGGGACAATTCCAAATCTTCAGTAGGTGTCCGGATACAATGCATACTTCCTCCTCCTCCATCTATAAATGACTGTCACCCTGCATTGAACCAACTAGCTTTTGCTAGAGCTAAGGTGAGTGCTGAGATTATGCTGGATTGATAGTGAGAATTCAGAGCTATAGAGGAGTTATGCTGCCAAAATTGAGCGTCCTTTGAAAAAGGCGAAGCCAAATCGAATCATCAAGCCATGAATTAGATGAGCACCATAGATGATACGTCATAACATGAGCTTGCGGATCTTCATTAGCCTTGCCATCAAATTTTGGGCAATCACCAGGAATCTTGGTGGGAACCGGAGGCCAATAAGGATTATGAAGGATAGGGTCATTAGTCAATTTAGACACATCCGGTAGTTCGAGGGTCGCTAAAAATGGTAATTGAGGATTAAATGACATCTGAGGCTGTTGGAACGATGGGACGCCTGGGTTCCAACCAGGTGGTGGTGGCCCCCAAGGACCTTGCCCAGATACTTAATGTTGGGGAACCAATCGCTTTCCAACAGGCCACAAACATGATGCAAGTGGAAGCACCTTCATCAATGACTGTGCGATGAATAGTTTTCTTATCAATAACTACCTGTACGAGAAAGGTGATTTGGGGAGAGAGTCTCTGAGTATGGCGGTCTAAATCGAACGTAATCAAATCCGAATCTACTGGATCTATACCACCGATGGCGGATAGAAAGGACTTCCTCTGAGAGGGGCAGCTCTGGAGAACTTCTAAAGCGAACATAGCCGACGGAGTCTGGGCTAAATCCTCAACGATGTTATAGTGTTGAGCAGCACAGGCATTTGGGTTGTAAGAAGATTTCCGGAGTACTCCTTTTGGAGGGGGTCGAACAGGCACTTCAGCACTAGGTCTCTCGATGTGGAGAGGGCTTGAACTGAAAGGAGGAGCACTGGGGGTGACCTCAGGCTCCTTTCCGGTAGATGGATAATCTTTTGTTCAAGTACTGATGTTAATAGGGACCGTACCCGCCATAAACACTTGGGAACCGAAAGAAGAGGGAGGTTGAGAGGGGTCAGCGACCATTTGGGTCTGCTGTGAAGGAAAGGGTTCTTTAAGAACCGCAGGAACCTCAGGAGCACCTTTCAAGAAACGACTAACTTCAGACCGCCGAGGGCAGTCTTTGGTGTAGTGGTCCTCATCACAGATAAAACAAGGATACTTGGGTTTGCGTTTGGCACTCTCCTCAGATTGAGGTTTAGGTTGTTCCTGCTTAGGTTGTTCCGATTTGTTTTTCCCTTTCTCTTTCTTCTTTGATTTCGAGGTTTTGTCAGTCTTGGTTGACTGAACGGTATTAACCTCAGAGGTAGATTTAGGAGGAAGAGTAACCTGAGAAGTGTTTTCATTTGAAGTATTAGATTTTTGCTTCCCAAGGTTTGCGGAATTTTTCTTGGAGGATGAACTCACAGACCCGATAATGCCGTTAACTGTAGGTGTTGGCAGGGTTTTGGATGTTCCAGGTCTAGGGGCATCAGGCAAATAATCATATAATGTACCTGACTGAGAATAAACTAAGTCAAGGTATTGAGCGCGTGCAATAGCTTGCTCTTCAGTAACGCATGCTCCCATTGCAATATCCCGAGCTATTGGAGGCACGAATGAAGTCGTGAACCAATCCATGAGAAGTTGGTCAGGAATCGAAAATTTAATCATACGTCTACGCTGTCTCCATTCATGGATATGATCAGAGATGTGTGTAGCAGTTGATTGTCGTAAGGACGTAAGGAGGTGCGTGCCCGTTTCATATCGAATGGGCAACTGAAAATTTGTAAGGAATGCCATAGCCATTGAGTTGAAATCCTGAAAGGATCCACGATTTAGCTCAATATACCATTTAGCGGCAGAGCCAGTGAGCATCCTTTGAAAAAGGCGAAGCCGAATGGAATCATCAAGCCATGAATTAGATGAGCACCATAGATGATATGTCATAACATGAGCTTGCGGATCTTCATTAGCCTTGCCATCAAATTTTGGGCAATCACCAGGAATCTTGGTGGGAACTGGAGGCCAATAAGGATTATGAAGGATAGGGTCATTAGTCAATTTAGACACATCCAGTAGTTCGAGAGTCGCTAAAAATGGTAATTGAGGATTAAATGACATCTGAGGCTGTTGGAACGATGGGACGCCCGGGTTCCAGCCAGGTGGTGGTGGCCCCCTAGGACCTTGCCCAGATGGATTTGCCCCCATAGTATGCTGGGTATAGGGGTTAGCGTTCTGCCCCCCAACATATGGGTTACCAAACGATGCTGCAGAAGTAGCATGTGGCTGTTGGTAATTTTGGTAAGGAGCAAACAGAGGTTGGCCTTGGGGTTGCTGGTAACCGTAATGCAGTGGGACCCCAAATTGGGTTTGAGACCTAGGCTGAGTTTGGTAAAACATTTGAGATTGACCTCCAGCCTGCATTTGAGAACCAGACGGATTTTGAGATCCAACCTGGGTCCAGGTGCCAGGTTTAGCAACGCCAGTAGATGGGTAACCTTGGGCTATCTGAGTGAAGGGATAACCTTGATGGTATTGAGGTTGGCCCACCTGCTAATACTGAGTTTGGCCTACCTGCTGATGCTGAGGTTGGCCTCCCTGCTGATACTGGGGTTGGCTTCCCTACTGATATTGAGTTTGGCTTCCCTGTAGATATGCAGCAAAGGGTTGTCCTCCCATACCAGATGGCTGGGTTTGAGGATGACCAGTTTGTCCAGAAAACTGAGTATATTGGACAGTTGGTTGACCAATTGTTTGGGTGGCTTGGCCCGAAACTTGGGTATATTGGACGTTAGGTTGATTCGGATTAACAAACGATTGACCGGTTTGTCCAATATGGGAACCTTGCTGGAGACCAGGTTGAGCTTGTGGAATGGAAGGGTGACCTGGGTTGCCAGCAGGTTGAGTATGAGGAGTGAAAAAGGTACCACTAGAAGCAAAAGGATTTCCTTGGAAGGATTGTCCTTGTGGATTTTGCTGGTGTGGTATTTCAGGTTGAGCGTATGACGCTTGACCACCATGGTAAGAAGTGGAACCCCAATCTATGGATAGCGGGACCGAAATCTCTCCAACTGATAACTGACCTGCCCCAATACCAAAGGGTGGTAGATACTGATCATACTGCCCCCCAAGTGATACATTAGATGTAGGATCAAAGCCTGCAAATAAAGAGGACGAAGGTCAGCTAAAAATAGGCGTTGAAGAAGCCACATATATAAGCGGAGGGGTTGTCACCGAAGTAACAGTTGTACTGCGAGGTGGCGGAGTCGATGGCTCCGTATTGGAAAAAACGGGTGGTGACCAAATAGAGGTCGGAAAAGGAGATGATATAAAATCGCGCAATGCTTTATAACCAAGAGGCAGTCCCCCGGTAGAAGCATTCCTACTAACATGTGCAGACTCCATTGTGCTAGGGATTTCGTCCCCTGGCATGCCGGATTCGTCAGTAGTAGTAGGTGATGGGTTTTCCATGTCGGAAGGAAAAGGTTTCCGAGGAGAAGTATATTCCCAAAAAGGGATACCGTTCTGAGAAGGTTCCCAAATGGGGTTCATATAAGACTGATAATCCTCGTCACCTGGAGCGCGAGAGCTGATCGGTTGTACGCTTGGAACAATAGGGAGAATTTGACTCACAACCGGACCCTCGGAAGGCGAAATTAGTAGTTCCGCCAGGGTGAAAATTCACAAAATCCTAAGGGAACTAACGAAACCAGTTCCTACGCTGACTAACGCAAACAAAATTAACCGGGTTATGTGATCGTGGCCAGATAAATTTTTTAAGACACTTGACTTGACCTTTTCATCTTTAAAGAGTCGAGAAAAGGACGAAAAGATGACTCTAGTCTCCTTCGATTGTTTAATGAGCATGAAGTGACAAGCTGCTCACTTACACCTTTTCTGTTAGACAGTCTGAAAAGGATCAAAAGCTGACTACTCTCGAAATCTAGGTAAAAGGGTTTGCCAAACAATTCGTAAAACTGCTTATACACCTTAGCGATCAGAAGATCACCAAGGACTTTCCGTACTACAGTCAATCTTCTCGAATGCTGTGTTCAGTGCATTACGGTTTGTAGGGTGGTAGACTCGGCTTCCTATGGATCAAGGGTTGCAAGCCTATAGGGGTCTCCCAATTTATACTCGACAGTACGTGGGAGCACAGTCCGTATTGGCACCTATCGTTTCACCGTGGAGGAATCACCCAACCACTCAACGATAAACTACCAAGTTTAACGACGCCGGAACACGTCTCTAACCTAGACCTCTAGAATGTGATCGTTAAGTTTCAATGCGTTGTTAGGTTCATTGAATTTATTTTATGGTTTATCTTTGATTAAGTCTCAGTTTCCGGTCTTACCGTATGTGATCTCTTGAAATGTCCTAAATGCAACTATATGCGAAAATTGTATTCGTTTCGTTGGATGAATTCTAGCTACAGAAGAGTTGAGAGGTTCACACAACAAAACGATCACAAAAATCCTAATGCAGCTAATAACAAGAAAGGAAAATCTTTTCTTTTTCTTTTTAAAAGCAAAAAATTAACATAGAATTCTAATTAATGAAAAGCAAAAATCTTTTTTCTTTTCTCTGAAAATAGTATAATGCACTTAATGGATTTCAAGAGATATGCACAACTAGATAATTCATTCAAAAGAATCTATAACCAGATCTGAAACATGAACAATAACCCAACAAAGCAAAGAAAAACCAAGATCTTCAAAGAACTATGTAATCTAAGTCCTAATGAAGTCAGGTAAAAACAAGCAAGCTAAAAGTGAGTCACTTGCAGCATGAAATGCAAAACTCATACAACTACCAAAAGAATGTGGAAATCAATCAATAAAATGACTGGATCAGTAAATCACAAATCCAACAGAAGGCTCGATAACAAAGCCACAAGGGCCAAGATGTAAAATCGATGGACAAAGGCGAACAACTGAAGGATGGAAAGAAAACTAGCCAAATAACAATACAACAAACTTCCAGGAGGTATAAAAAGAGAAAAAAGACACAAATCCAAGCTTAAAAGACTGACAAACAAGCTAATTTAAAAAATTAACCAGTGTGGCGCGACTGTAAGTCTGCAACTCGCGCTAAACAGAGATTGGCGCGAGTTGTCTGAGAGCAACAAGTGCCAACCAGCGCGACTGTTCAAAGAAAAAATGCGCTAACGAAGTTTGCCAGGCAAAAAGATAGAACGGATGGTTCCAGGCTTGTTTTCTAGTATCTAAAAAGAGCCAGCAAGTACAAAATAGCAAGAACTTTAACCCAGAAAACTATTCAGACAAATAAACGAGAGAAAAATTGACATGCAAGGCAAGATTGAGATTGTTCGGTTTGTAAACTGAACCGGAGATCGACTGAAGTGGCATTGATCTACTTCACTTTTGCATAGCACGAGTGTTTCGAAGGCTACCTGGCCACTCTTCAGACTCCGTCCACAATTTACAAATCAAACAATACAAAAACAATCAACAAGCAGTCCCCTGCGGAGTCGCCAAATTGTTGAACTGGTAAATCCCCTCTGCGGACATAGGCGATCCCACTAGCCCAACACGGGTCTAGCAACAATCACACACGCTACACGCAGGTTCCTAATTGCATAAATCAAAATATCGATCAGAATGATCTACCTGGAATCCAACGCTATTTGTTGTAGAAGAAAGGTTGCTCCTGTCCTTTAGCTTTGGCTGGTCACAATCCTTACTCTCCACGTAAACGAACACCTGCACAAGCAAAGAACAATAAAAACACAAGTGTAAAATCCAGTATATGCAATTATATATCAGTCAGACAAGATATAACTCAAATATCATCAGAAGACACATGAGTGGAACCATAATGATAGTTGTTCATTATTCAATAAAAGAAGAGAATGATTACAACCAAAGAGGCCTGACGTTGAACCTCCTCTGACTGGGTCAGCAGCTAAACACGCCTTGAAAAGTGACCTCCTCTCTCTAAATATTTTGGCAGCATAACTCCTTTATAGCTCTCAATTCTCACTATCAATCCAGCATAATCTTAGCACTCACCTTAGCTCTAGCAAAAACTAGTTGGTTTAATGCAGGGTGACAGTCATTTATAGATGGAGGAAGAGGAAGTATGCATTGTATCCGGACACCTACTGAAGATTTGGCATTGTCCCATAATAGCCACTAAATTGGGTTGTCATGGATAAAAAGACGACACTCGACCACTTCCATGGGATTTTTCCCCAGAGAACTGCATGAGCAATGGAGGAAAAAACACTTCAGTGCGCGCTGGCCAAAAATCATGACCAAATTTGGGTGGCGCGGGCTTTGTTCTGTGACAGAGCATCCATGGTCGCGCCCTCTTTGGAGGAACTGAGCCATTGGTGCGGGTAAGACACTGTGGACCCGCGCAAATGGAAAAAGGGCACTTTTTAGGGCTAATCTTCAAAGGTGTCTTCAGGGATTTTGAAGTTCATACGTAGGAGAATCCAATGCAAGTGTTTTTAAGTTGTGTCACTGGTCACAGGTCCATAAATGTGTCCTCCAGTGTGCGAAAGCAAGGGTAACAAGGACGGTGACCAACGGTGACAAATTACTGCGTAACACCCCTCCTCGTGGGCTTGCTCCTTGCCATTTGACTTCAAATCCTCCTTGCCATCTCCTTGCAATTTCTCTAGCTGGAGACTCATTCCTGTAAGTAGGGTGTTCATTTTACCCAGATCTATTTTTTCCAGATGAGTGTGGATTTTGTTCACCGTTTCCTCCAGTTTGCCCATCCTTTCATTGGCCATCGCTTGAGCTCTAGTTGCTACCATACATCGTTGTGATGAAAAATTGGGACCGCCAATTTTTTTTTTTTTTTTTGCCCAATTAATTGAATGGTACCACCATGCTCAGCTCATCGTCCTGATTTTAATGGGCTATATCACCATAAGCATCTCGGAACAATCTCAGACTTTTTTTTTTTTTTTACTCCTAACGGAGTTTTACTCCTTCTTGATCAATACTGCAGTCACCAAATCCTCAAAATGTCAATGCGGCCAAAAGTCCTGCAACAATTATACCCTGGTATAGGAACCCTGCACAATGCTTCTGGTCTGCTGGATCTGAGAGAATTGGCTGGTTGGGACCGATGTCCGCTGCTGCTACACTTCTTTGCTCAAGCAGATCTGGAAGAGATGATGAGTAAAAAATGAACTAGAGTCTTTAGGAGTGTCAGGTGCTACAGATCGCAATATACATAAGGGTCTGGCAGTAGTACTCAGCCCAATGTTTTAGGGCTCTAACTAAGGAGGGTCGACCATACCCTTAGCCGTACCACCTGACTACCCTATCGTACGGGCGAGTAATCTCTCCGAGTGCTGTTCTCAGTGTACTGTAGCGGCAAGACGGCCGACGGCTTATCTATGGCGAGGTTTTTAGGGAGCCTATGGGGCTTCCGATATACCCAGAGGGGACGTGGAAGACAGTCTGTGTGCGGTTCTATCTAATGCACTACTACTCAAAGGGGTACCCACAAGGGTTACAAGGGAGTCCAACAGACGTGACCACCTCTTGTATTTCCTGCGTGCATGCCTCCCCAAATCTGCAGATTTATGCGCTCA
>APFE031479199.1:0-13921 GCA_000404065.3 Pinus taeda
TTCTAAAACTTCAATTTTTTTTTCCAAATATACCACTCTAACACATTCAACTTCAATTTCACAAGAGGATTCCTCGTAAGCGTGTGAGGAAATCAAGGTCACAAATGCCCAATATTTTCTCATATTTCACTAGACACTTTTCTGTGTCAAATCCTATCCTTGGTTTGCATGTTCACTTTGCTTTAGAATTTAATATTTAGAGTGGACACATCAAAGAAACATTAGTTGATGTTGACCTAGTCAATATTTGAGAGGAAAAGCTTAGGATGAGTAGTGGTCTCATTTTGATGTGGCAATTAAATGGTAGGTAAGCACTAAAATACACCATCACATACTTCTATTTCAAGACTCATGTAAGTCTCAAAGCATGGATTTCACCTCCAAAAGTTTGTCAGATGGAATACCCATGACACTTTAGGATTAAAAAGTCTAAGACGCTCTGGTAGGGTCCCTTCATCATCAAGCATTGCCTCACTCACATCCTCACTTACTCTAAGGGTGGTCTCTTCAAATACCCCATCAAAAGGTTACATTTGAAGAATTTTTACCAATGAGTAATCACCTACTTCATACCACCTTCATTTGTGTATTCCATTTTCTAAAAAATTCCATAGGGTTTTTAGTATTTTTATGAGCATTAGGTATTTTTTATACTCCTCATCACTTGATTTTCAAATGAATCATTTTCCAATTTATCACATCAATTGTTTTTATTGTGCTAGTTGATGGACTTGGAATATCAACTTTGTGACTTGGACCATTTATTTTCCTTCACACATGCTACTTCAATCAAGGCCATGGCATATACATAGGTTTATCTATGAATAACTAAGTAGAGTATGCTACTAAGATTATCATATTGATTGTTGCTACACAACTCCATATCTAACACCTCAAATTGTTATCTCATAGTTGAATAATGTTAACCATGTTTTTGATCCCTGTTTATTTAGAAAGTACCTATAAGTAAAAATTCCATCACGGAATTTTGAATCCATCACTTCTATACATATTCCTAGAAGTGAAAATCAATTTGTAGACAACATTGCAAATGAAACTTTAGATATCATTTATCACATTAAAATGTTACTTTTCACAATTCATCCCATCAATGTATGCATCTTTTTATTTTATCATCATAATTACATAACTAATGTAAAACAATGCATATATCACAAGTGTATTCATTACATCATCACATAAACATAGTGAATAGTCATTCAATGTTTGTGTGTGTGTGTGTGCACGCACGTATAAACAATGACAAAAACGCGTACAAAAATATATCCAATTAGCCTTCACTATGGCCACACCATCAAAATATGTGTTCCATGCACAAAAAACATGTGGGCCTCACCTATGTACAATATGACATAATACAAAAATATGCAGGCCATGCCCTTATGCAAAAAAACATCATATTTATGTCGTGGCTCCTATGGTTGATAAATATGTAAATATCCCCTTGCTAGGTTCTCTTTAAAGCTATAATTAAAAAAAGTTGTTTTCAAAAATCTTTGATAGGTTTTCCAAACCTATAAAAGGAAAAGATGCTTTTTGGATAGTACCCAAAAAGGGTTAAAAAGTTTGTTGATAAGAAAAAAATTCCCTTTTGATTGTTTCACAACAACTTTTTGACTCTCAACTCCATTTCAAACACACCTTATACAATTAGAAAAGTCTCATAGAGATCTAAAACTTTGGAGCTATAACTTTCCATGAATTTGCATTATTTTCTTTAGAATTTTAGAATAAATGTACAGTATGGAAAACTCCTATGATATGTTCACAATTACTTTTGATTTGATCCCCATTTTGGGAATGTATTATAACATTGGAAAAGCATTGCCAAGAACTACAATTTTGCAATAATACATTGTTGACAATTTAGCTTCGTTTGTTCCATATTTATATAGGAAAGTAAACTGGGCTTAGGAAAAGGACTTGAATGTTTCATTTTAAGATTAATTGATCATTTTTCCTAATAATTTTGTTCAAAGAATATATTTCTAGTTCTAACATACAATTTTTTTATCCATGTACAAGCAAGGGGAATAATATAACATGCTAAGGGAATTTCAGTGTCATGTGGTGCAAACTTAAATATTTCCATTAGTTAACAGAAAAAATCATGGGAGAAGAGCTACAAAATTTCTCATTAAGTTCATGGTCATTCCAATTTCCAAAGTGGTTGATTATAAAAATAAAATATAAGTTTAGATGGAGATTATTGGGGCTAAAATAGAAAAATAGATGCATACATAAGATTGCTAAAAAAGGAATACTATACGAAAATATATAACCAAAGAAAGATTTATGAAGTTGGTCATCCATGAATAAAAACTTTTGATTGATTGGAGATGTGGTTAGATGCATGACATTTTTCATCACATTTTCTAGTAAACATACCGATCACATGAAAAGATTACATGACTTTTTACTTAGCTATTTTTGTTTTAGCATGTAATTAGTTTAGTTTTATCATTTTTATTAAATTCAAAAAAATCAGTACTTTATCTCTAGAATAAGGGAATAAGGGTTGTAGCTTAGAATTAGTTAAAACTTAATTCATAAATTCTCCTAGGGTCAATTTGACACCCACCATTATAAACTCTCAATCGTTGTTTATGTTTATAATTTTAAATTGAACTTCGTTCTATTTAAGTAAATCGATTCATTCTTCCTCATTGTCATGTTTCATAAACCATTCTCTTCGAGGAGGAGATGAAGATATGTCGCGTTCCTCGTCTTCTTTTTATTGAGAGAGTGCTGCTTTTATTTTATTTCATTTTCTCTGTCACTCACGTATTTTCTGCCGTTCGTGGGCATCCTCATCTCAGCAATGCTTCTGATCAAGAAGCTCTGCTTGGATTCATGTCTTCCATCACATATGATCCATACCAATCATTGCTCACTTCTTGGAAACCTAATGTTTCCTTCTGCCAGTGGACAGGTGTCATATGCAGTGGTCGCAGACACAGAGTGGTTTCTCTGAATGTTTCAAGCATGGGATTACAAGGTACAATTTCTCCTCTGCTCGGCAATCTCTCCTTTCTTAGGATGCTAGACCTTAGTAATAACAATTTTCATGGTCACATTCCCTATCAATTCGGAAATTTGTTTCGCTTAAACACACTTTACCTGTTTCTCAATCAACTCCAAGGCTCAATTCCGCCCACTCTTGGTCGGTGTCGTAGTTTACGGATCATCTCTATGGAGACCAACAATCTCACAGGTACAATCCCGTCCTGGTTGGGAAACATATCCTCTTTGGAATACATAAATCTGGGTAGAAACAACCTTCACGGGAGTATTCCGTCCGAATTGGGCATGCTAAGCCAGTTGAGATTTATACAACTGGGGGTTAACAATCTCACAGGACAAATTCCATCTCCCTTGGCTAACTGCACCAGTCTTCAAGTATTGGCCATTGTAAATAACCACTTTACTGGTAACATTCCCGCTGAGTTTTGTACCAAGAACACCCAGTTGACGGCACTCTTTATGGGTGCTAATCAGTTGAGTGGCAGCATTCCTGCTTCCCTCTTCAACTGTACGAAGCTTCAAAAGATCTCTTTACCATATAACCAGCTCAGCGGAATAGTGTCCACCGAGTTTGGTAAGTTAACGCAGCTCAAACTGTTTAGCTTAGGCTATAATCAATTGGTTAGCGGCAGCACCACGAGCTTGCCCATTCTTACCGCTCTTACTAACTGTTCCACCTTAGAAAAGATATATTTATTTAGTAATAATTTCAAGGGACGTATTCCCTTTTCTATAGGCCATCTATCTACAAAATTAGATTACATAAACTTAGAAGAAAATGAATTAACAGGAGAAATACCTCCACAGATTGGAAATTTAACTAGTTTAACGCAGCTTCTTTTAGACTCCAATAATTTTACAGGGCCTATCCCTTTTGCACTTAATACCCTTCAAAACTTGCAAGTGTTAAATATGTCATCCAACTATTTACAAGGAAACATCCCTTTCAATATTGGGAAACTCAAAAGCTTAGGGTATTTAGATCTCTCTCAAAATAATTTTGATGGAAGGATCCCAGAGTCTATTGCCAACCTCCAACAGTTAAGATATTTATATCTTTTCTATAATCAATTATCAGGTAATATACCTCGAAATCTAGGGAAATGTGTGAACTTATTAGACCTAGACCTATCATACAATAGGCTCACTGGGAAAATACCTCCAGAAGTTGCAGGGCTTGGAAATTTAGCTTTGTCTTTCAACCTTTCGAACAATTTATTTCATGGACCTGTGCCTTTAGGACTAAGCAAGATGACTATGCTTCAAGCTATAGATGTTTCTGCAAATCAGTTAACTGGATACATTCCAAGTACACTCCAAAGCTGCAAAGAACTAGAGTACCTCAATCTTTCCCACAATGCCCTTGGAGGTCCAATTCCAATTACACTCAATGAACTTCAAAGTTTGGAGGTTATGGATTTATCCTACAACAATCTATCAGGTGGAATACCCTTGTCACTGGAAAAGCTCAAACTGCTCAGCCATTGTAATTTTTCTTTCAATAAGTTGTCAGGAGAAGTCCCTAAAGGAGGAATTTTCAAAAATCTTGGTGCCATGGCATTCATGGGAAATCCTGATCTTTGTGGACCTTGGGTAAGTCTGCGACCATGCTATGCTCACAAACATCAAAGCTTTTGGCATACAAAAAGATTTATCATACCTATGGTTATTGCTGCAGTGATTGTTGTATTGTGTTTGTTTTTGGGAATCTTACGGATTCAAAATCGCAAGAAACATAGTCATACAGAGATCATGGCATCCTTCACTACGGGACATCAAAGAATTTCATATGGAGAGATCATGACTGCAACAAATGAATTTAGTGATGCCAACTTGTTAGGAGTTGGGAGTTTTGGAAAAGTGTACAAAGGGGTTCTAAATGATGGCACACTTGTCGCTGTCAAGCTTCTCAATTTGGAAAATGAGGGGGGCGAGAAGGCTTTTGACAAGGAATGCAAAGTTTTGGGTAAAGTTAGGCACCGAAATTTGATTAGAATCATAACATATTATTCAGACCTCCAAATGAAAGCTTTGATATTTCCATTAATGCAAAATGGAAGCTTAGAGAAGTGGTTATATCCTAATGGCCAAGAAGAAAGTAAATTGAGCTTGTTTCAAAGGTTGAATATAGCAATAGATATTGCGCAAGGCATGACATATCTCCATCACCATTGTTTTGTGCAAGTGCTCCATTGTGATCTGAAACCTAGCAATGTGCTGCTAGGTGAAGACATGACAGCATATATAACAGACTTTGGCATTGCTAGTGTACATTTTGCAAATTCTAAGGATTCAGAGATCACTTCAACACATGCACTCAAAGGGTCAATAGGCTACATTCCTCCAGGTATTATGTGAACTAGATAGCATATCAAACAATTGTTAGGTATTATATGAACTAGATAGCATACTAAGAAATGTTGGCAATTTCCTTTTTTCTATTAAAATTTGTATATTATAAACCTTACGATGAGAATGTTTCAATGTAGAATATGGATTGGGTGGACGTGCCACGACAAAAGGTGATGTTTATAGCTATGGAATAGTGTTATTGGAGATATTGACCAGAAAGAAACTCACACACAACATCTTTGTGGAAGGAATGATCTTGCAGAAATGGGAGGGTAGTGGTTTTCTGAACCTAGTTAAAGACGTGGTAGATGGGAATCTATTGAGGAAGACAAGTATGGGCACTGCAGAAGATAAGGAGCTCAATTGCCTCAGTCAACTCATAAGCCTGGGTTTGTTCTGCACAAAAGAATCTCCTGAAAGACGACCTACTATGATGGACATTGTGAGTACATTGCAAAGCATCAAAGAAACGTTTTTAGGAGTTACAGGAATTCCAAAATTGCAATTAGAAATATCACATTTACTAGGCAGTACAAGTACTACTCCTAACAACATTGGTGAAGGCCAAAGTTCTTCTAGTTTATTCTAAGGGATCAGTGGTTGTGTAATTGAACTGTGAACTTCACCAAAGTTCATCTAGTTTATTCTAATGGATCAATGGTTGTATAATTGAACTATGAAATAATTTGATCCAGTAGTGGTATAGTTGAATCATGAAGTAATTTGATCCATTGTCAGTTGTCTAACTGAACTACGAAGTAATTTTTGAGTCCTTTGTCATTAGTTCCAGCTAGTTCAAGTCTTATTCTCCTCTCCTCTATGCAGCCTGTTTGTAGTTTTATTCCCTTCTCCTCTATGTGGCATGTTTATTGTAACTTGTTGGGTGCATAAGCGTGAACAATAAAGTTAAATGTTTCATAAATAATGTCTTGCAAATCTTTCTACAAATATTAAAATCCCCATACTCATTTTAGAAAAACTTTATGTATATCAATCTTATTGTTCAATATCACTGAACATCTATAGTAAAATGTTGTTTGGGGCATTCAAATATACCAAGGGCTTTGTATTTGTTTTAAAGGAATAAAGGGCAGGTCAGCAATTTTGTTTCCACAAGCATTCTTGAAGCATGAACATGTTGGCAAAGATGAAGATTAGACTCTTTTTTAGTATGTTCCTCCTTTACACCAGCACTTTGAAGCCACAGTTGTATCAGAAGATCAATCTGTACTAGACACGGTTCTACCTTATTCCCAGAACTGTTAAGAATCAGATTGGACACCTAATTTTCATAGGAGGTAAGCTGTAGTGAAATTGGTAGCACAATTATTGTAATTAGTTCAAGATTTACACTTGAGTTTAGAATATTATTGTGACATCCGTTTTAAATAGGCCTATTATCTCTGATATCGCATGAGGGTAACTCTTGTGGTTTTCAACACAAGATATGATGTACAACATGATACATATGGATGCTAGGTGGATTTGGTTTTATTTCTGTTGTTTCGGGAATATAAATATACCAAGGGCTTTGTATTTGTTTTAAAGGATTAAAGGGCAGGGCAGCAATTTTGTTTCCACAAGCATTCATGAAGCATGAACATGTTGACAAAGATGAAGCTTAGACTTTTCTTTAGTATGTTTCTCCTTCACATCACCACTATGAAGCCACAGTTGTATCACAAGATCATTCTGTACCAGACACGGTTCCACCTTGTTCCCAGAACAGTTAAGAATTAGGTTGGAATGTAGCTGTAGGGTGAAATTGGTAGCACACTTATTACAATGAGTTCAAGATTTAGACTTCAAGTATGTTTTAAAATATTATTTTGACATCGGTTTTAAGTAGGTCTGTTATCCTTGGTATGTTATTAGGGTAACTCTTGTGATTTTTACCACAAGATATGATCTACAACATGATACATATGGATTTTAGATGGATTTGGGGGTTCCAAGAGAACATTATGGTCTGTTTGTTTATCAGCACGAACTCTTTCAGGCATCTAAAGTACTACCTTTTGTCCAAGGATTTTATTATTATGGCTCTCTCCCTGTAGGGTCCAAGGATTTTATTATTATGGCACTCTCCCAGTAGGCAGATGTGGAATCTTGAAGCAGTGTGTATAACCTGTTATATGCTAGCATTTTAATGACCTTTTCAAGGCTGTTTGTTGACGAGGAATGCAATAACTCCAATTCGCAGCAGAAACCCCATGGGAGCAACATAACAGCAGATTCCCCTATGCAGTGAACAACGTTGTGCCAGTTCGGTGCAATATGTTTCACGCAGGCAAACAAAAGAGTACACGAGGAATTTGTGGGCTACAGTTCTTTCCCAGTTAAAGGATGAGATTAACTATATCCCTAAACTATGATGAAAGGGCAATCCAGGAGATGATAAAGTAGGCGTTATGGCTGTGATAGCGGCAGCACTATGAATAATCCATTTCAGAAATATCCATTTGTCAATATGGAACAAAAGTGCAGAGAATATACACAGGTGAATCAGATTTCTGTTTACATCCATAGATCGGAATCCAGTAATGTGCTATTTGTCAGGAGTATTGTATTTGGAAATTGGGAAATATGGTCATGACAGCAGAAGCATGACCTTCCAGCGAAGTGGCATTTCCTTCAGTATTTCACTAAGGCTAATCTTCTGTCTACTGTGACTAACACTTGGACTCACCAGTCTCCGCACGCGGCACAATATCCCTATTCCCAAGAAACATAGTTGGAATACTTTTGAGACGTGATTTTAGCATGATTGTTACTACTGTTGGAAAGTTTGCAGGAAACTTTGCTCTCTGAGTTTGGATATATTGTCTGCTGAGTTTGGACATATTTTCTTATTCCAGCAAGAGTGTTATGTTGAGAGAGCATTTATAGAGGATTTGCCGGTCATGTTTCAGAGTAAGTGTTCCAGTTTTGAAGCTCCAGATGTACAGTCAGGATTTGTAAGGCAGCAGCGCACATGCTTGCATCATAAATCTGTTGCAACTTGCTATCAATAAGAAGTGGCTATACTATTCCCAGATCTTCATTTTTCAAATGGAGAAGGCACTTGGAGCTGTTGCTGGGCCCGAAATAAACCTGGTCTGTGCTTATTGAGGTGCTGGTCACATGATTCTGTTTTCCATTTGTTCAATAAGGAAAGTATTTTTAGCATGAACAAATGGGTATGGCATCAAATGTTTGAAGAGCAACAAACCGGCAATGGATTTAGTCTTTATAAGAGCAAATTTCATCCTATGCATGAAGGTCCTGTAATCCTGCACTCCGGATACACCATAAGACAAGAAAATCTGGAGATTCGTAATTGCTGATCTAAATCATAAAGGGAAACTGCAGAAGCAGCAACAAGGAATACTTTGTCTCAGGATTTCTTGACACAAAGAGGATGCTTACATATATTTTTCCATGCATACTTCTGAACTGTGCTTCATTTG
Organism: Pinus taeda; assembly: GCA_000404065.3. Classification (NCBI taxonomy): domain Eukaryota; kingdom Viridiplantae; phylum Streptophyta; class Pinopsida; order Pinales; family Pinaceae; genus Pinus; species Pinus taeda. Next base: position 8,847 of record APFE031479199.1, read on the forward strand.
TAAATAAATCTGCCCTTGTGTGGCCTGAAAACAGTCTAATTCTGGCTATATATATGACAGCAATACCATGGACTAGTTGGAAGTCAAAATTGAGGTGCCCTTTGTTCTTTTCCTGGCAGCAAAACTCAACCACATGAAGAGCACATTTCAAGGGATATCACAAGCATTGAATTAACATTTGTCAAAGTATAAAATCATTTAAACCAGTTAAGCAGCTCTCAGGCTGACTATATCTGGGGGAGGGTTTATAGTATTGGTAAATATTAAACATCTAAGTTGATTTTTTTTCCATAAAATCACATTATTCTTATCTAATATAATTTTCCATGTTAGGTTGACTATCACATTATTCTTATCCAATATAAAGCAATCATTAGCTTATTACATGATACTTAATATTTAGTGTGTTAACCATTAACTCTTTCTTACCCATGTTGTAACAACCATGTCTTTGAGGAGTTGCGTATAACTACCACAGCCCTTCTGCCCTTGTTTTGGCACGTACGAGATCCACTTGTGAAGGAATTTGTTAGGAAGTGCCCAGCATTCAAAGAGAAGCCTAGAATATGGAACCCCTGTCTTTATGAAGATTTGCTAGCTGTTTCATTATTTTATCATCATGCCCGGAAGCAGAGCAAGGATTTAGAAAATATTAATATTTATGGGATTAAAAAGTGGATTTGAAAATTTTTATTATTTTTTTGTAGAGCAGGTTAAATTATATGTTTATTATTAGAAGAATTGTTCAGAAGATTCAAAATTATTTTATTATTGGAGAAATTAGTGGATTTAGTAAAATAGTCATATTTTAATGTAAGAGGAGTTGGATTTATGAGTCTCCAAGAGTCCAAAGCCTAGCTCTCTTTCTCATTTTTTATGGTTGGATTTGTGGAGAAATCCCTTGGAGCCTTATATTGTGTGTGAGAAATCTTTTAAATCTCTATTTTTTTTTTCTCTAGTTGTTAAAGTAGCTAGACATATGTGTATAGATTAACAATAACAAGTAGCTAGACATATGTGTATAGAGTAACAACTTTGTAGGAGGTCTCCATTTTTTTATCATATTTCCTTTAGAATGTTGGCTAGGTTGCCTTTCTTTTTAAGATTTGGTTGAATGCATTTATATTTCATTCAAAAAGACTATAATCTCCATTAGTATTGGATGTTTTCTGGTTTAGTAATATCCTTAGCGTTATCCCTGCAATTTGAGACAAGGAAAATGTGAAAGTAACTTGAGTGCCTCAGTGATATTGTCCTCTTCCCATCAGGAGGATAGCCTCCCATGTGAGCCTTGATTTAACTTCGCTGCCCAATAGAAAGATATTAGCATTTGGTTCTTCTATCCATTTTATTTTCTTAATTCTGTTGGAAATGGCACCAAGAAAGATTCAAATTAAATTTTCTTTTAAATTGAATTAGAAGAAAATTGTAATTCTACATATCATGACAACTTGTACGAGTTAACTAAGTTAGTTTGACTTAGTTGGTTCAGTTAATTCGAGTTGAGGGTTTAACTTGAGTCATGTAGAATGACTCTTGCTGTTTAGGAGACCTAGTTGAGTTTATTTTGAGTTGTAATTAATTAATTCAGTTTATTTGAGTTAAAGTCAGTTTAACTAGTTCCAACTGTTGGAGGAACTAGTGGGAGGTAAAGTAGTGTGGTGTATACTTCATGATCAACCAGTTAATTGATAAATCAACCATAAATAACTCATGCGCGTGTGATTTGAGAGTTACCTAGTTGAAATTGGACTTCAAGGGAAGTGTACTATTAGTTGTATAATCATCCAAATTGTACAGGTGGTGCATGCAGTCAGAGGAAGGCGTATGATGTGTTGTGTAATTCCAATTGAGGATTTTCCTAATTAATAGGGGGTTAATTCCCAAAGAAACAACACAACGAAATAGGGGCTTGGGCAAGTAGAAAATTGGTTAAGTATTGATCTGAATCGGATCCTTAAACAGGGTAATTCCCAAAGAAATAACACAACAAAATACGGGCTTGGGAAAGTAGAAAATTGGTAAAGTATTGATCCGAATTGGATCCTTAAACACTCTTAAAGTTTCCTGAACTCTGTAAAACTCATGCCGAAGTTTCAAAGTCTTATGGATGTCAAGCTTATCAGAAATAACCTCTAAACAATGGCAATTTGTGGACATCACAAAACAACGAGGACCCTCAGTCAAAGTGCGCAGACTGTTGGCCCATTGTGGCCGCGTGCTGGCACAAATTGATGAAAGGGAGGTCAAATCCAGAAACAGGGGTAGTTTCAGATAAAGCGCTAATCGCATATTGCAGTACGCCCCCCTCAGTGAAGGAAAGCCCCTAAGTGCTTGGTCCCGAGAAAAGCATAAAACCGTACAGAAATTGTCGGTTCTGTTAGAAGGCGGGTCCCACACTAAAACCGACAGGATATCGGAAGGGCTTCAAGCGGTAAGCGGGTTCCACTGAGTCTCGCCCGATTCCATACGCTGGGTGACACGCATTCAGTGGATGAGAGAGAAAACTGCTCACATCGGATGGATAAATGGCATGCTACTTACCCGCCCGATATGGATGGAGACCGTAGGATCTGGAGGCTCCAGATCAACGGCGGAGGAACGACCCGATGGATGACCGGATTCGATGGGGAAATAGGCTGAGGCGGATAAGATTTGAGATCTGGAATGACCGATGAGTTGGCAGAGGAATCAGTTTCGCGGGAAATCTTGGAGCAATGGAAATAACGACTGTTCAAAGAGAACTGACACTCAGTTCGTGAGGAAACAGGTGGCCACCTCTCTTTGAAGCGTTACACAATGATGATGACACAGAGCAAGGGAATTCAAATGGACAGAGGTAGGAGATCCAAAGAGTCGGGAAGCAGAAACGAACAGTCAGGAAGCGGATTGGCTTTAAGCCACGAACTGACAGAGAGTAAGAAGAAGGGGCAGAGGGGAAGCAGAAAGCCGAGAGGCGAGAGAGAATTGAATTGCAGAGAACAGTGAAGAAGCCAAGATGACCTGCAGAGCAAAGGCAGTATTGAGCCAGACAAAGACAAAGAGAGTCCGAGAGTCTGTGAACTCCAGAGAAGGCTTGAGAGGTTCAAGCTAACTCCTCTGAGTAAATCTGTCAGGTAGTGAGTCTCGGATTGGACTCATACCACTGTGACCAGTTGAGGTCGAGATTCAATAAGGGGAGTCTGTGTACTCTAGAGTCTTGGTGAATCCAAATACAAACCTACTGATCATTATCTGTTGAGTGAGACTCAAATTGAGCTCATTGTTGTAAAAACTCTGCTTTTTAAGACACAATAGAAAGGCCACCACTGAAGGCTGGACTAGGAAACGTAGCCCAGGCGGATTGGGTGAACTCCTTATTAAACTTGTTGTGTTTACGTGTTTGCTTATTGTGTTTTCTCTTACTGCTTTAGTGTCTATGTATTTCGCAATCTTATCGATCCGTTGCATAAAATAACATAGGCACACCCCCAACACGAGTCTGTAATACCTTCATTAGTTCTTTGAGATCATTCACGAGTGATTTCAGATCAAGTGGTATCAGAGCTCAAGCTTATTAAGGTTATACAAGCTTGTGCTGGATTTTGTTGTTGAATGCTAACTAGATCAAAACTTAAATTAGGAGAAGGAGAATTGGCTGAAACTAGCCTGGAAATTGGAAGAGCCTATTCTAAGAGGAAAATGTCAGAAGAAAATCCCTTGGAATCAGATCTCCAGTTCATGGATAGTTTTATGACCATAAGGTCCATGGTGGAGGAAATGTATAGGGAATTTAAGAAAAATAGAGATGAAGATTCATCAAGCTCCAAACAAGACAAAGGGGTAGAAAAATCTCTCCTCCATGACCACTCTAAAGGCAAAGGGAAAGAAGAAAAATTTATCACACTTCCTAATAGCTCTGAAAATAAGAAGAGGACATCTTTGATTAAATTAGATGTTAAATTTGATTTGCCTATCTATGATGGAGATTTGAATGCAGAGAAGCTGGATAATTGGAATAGACAGATTGATATGTATTGCAGGGTGCAGAATAATGATTCAGACAAGAGTAAGATTCAGCTTGCCAGCCTATGCCTTGGAGGCACTGCCTTGGTATGGTGGGAAGGTAGGACACAAGTTGACATGGAGAAAGATGGTAAGATTTTTTTTGTCTGGAGTGAATTTGTTTCTGCAATTAAAAAGCAATTCTATCCATTAGCCTACATGCAGCAAGCCATGATGAGCTGACAAACTCTTTGACAACTAAAAGGGAAAAGTGTACAAGGTTACACCCATTAGGAAAAGAGTTTTGATTTTAAGAATTTCTTTAGACTCACCTGAAATATATAGGTGGTCCACACAGTTATTTAAGACATACCATTCTCATGTCTAACCCTACTAGCATAGATGAGGTCTTTTTTCAAGTTACCCATTTAGAGGCTAGAGGCAAGAATGTGGTCCAAGAAGTTGGGGGATCATCCAAACCCATTGCAAGCAAGAATAAGGAGAAAAGAAAACAGAAATGGAAAGAGAGGAAGACAAATGTTGTACAAAAGACAAAGTCTTCATGCACTCATTATAAAAAGGATAGGCATGATGATGAACACTGCTGGATTTTGCATCCGGAGCTGAAACCTAAGAAGTTCGAGGGCAAGAAGAAGAAGACTACTGCAACTATTCAAAAGGATTTGGGGTCAAACTCGAGAGATGAAACAACAATCGCAGCCACAGGTATAAAAGGTAAAAATTCTGAAGCATCTACTAGTAATTCTACACAATTTACTGATAATGAAGAAAATGAGAGAAAAAGACATGAATTTTTTCATATTCAAGCTATTTCCAATCATCAAAAGATTGATACTTTGTTTGATAGTGGCTCACAAGTAAATTTAATTTTTGAAGCAATTTTAAAGAAGTTGGAATTACTAACCACACCTCACAAGAAACCATATCCATTAGGTTGGTTATGTGATAAAGCACAACTACAAGTGACTAGACAATGTAAACTTAAATTTTCCTTTGGGTCAGCATTTGTAGATGAGGTTGAGTTAGATATAGTTCCTTTGGATATATGTGGAATTGTTTTAGGAAGTCCT
>APFE031479199.1:14451-26423 GCA_000404065.3 Pinus taeda
ACAGATATTAATTTGCATCAAGATGCTCCATTGCCTAACATAGGAATGTATAGGTTGTTCGCTTTAGAGAATGTAGAAATCAAGAAGTAGGTACAGGAGCTGCTCGAGAAAGGGTTCATCAGACCTAGCACATCACCATGTGGGTCTCCAATTGTCTTGGTGAGAAAGAAAGATGGCTCATGGAGAATGTGCATTGATTACTGAGCACTAAATAAGATAATGATAAAAAATCGTTATCCCCTTCCTCGAATAGATAATCTACTAGATCAGTTGAAAGAAGCTGTGTATTTTCCCAAGTTGGACTTGCACAGTGGATATCATCAGGTCAGAGTTGCAGAGCAAGATGCATGGAAGACTGCTTCCAAAACAAAGTAGAGATTGTATGAGTGGCTGGTTATGCCTTTTGGCTTAACTAATGCTCCTGCTACTTTCACGAGAGTAATGAATGATGTACTCAGACTGTTTATTGATGATTTTGTAATTGTATATTTGGATGATATTCTTATATTTAGCAAAATGTGGGAAGAACATTTAAAGCATGTTAAGCACACACTACATGTTTTGAAAAGAAAAAAACTTTATGTTAAACTCTCAAAATGTGAATTTAGTAAAACATCTTTGAATTATTTGGGTCATATAGTAGGGGGTGGTGAATTGAAGACAGATCCCTCTAAGGTTGCAGTCATTGTAAACTGGTCGAAACCCAAATCTGCTACAGAAGTTAGAAGCTTCTTAGGAGCAGCACAATATTGGAGAAAATTTATTTTTAACTTTTCCTTAATTGCAGTTCTCTTACATGCTTTAACAGGATTTAACAAGGTGTTTCAGTGGGAGGAAAATAGCAGAAACTCTTCGACACCTTGAAAGAAAAGATTAGTACAACACCAGTACTAGCACTGCTTGATCTTCAAAGACCATTTGAGATTGAAACTGATGCCAGTGACTATGCCATGGGAGTAGTGTTGATGCAGCACGGTAAACCCATATGTTATCATTCTGAGACATTTAATTCTATAGTAGTTAACTATCCTACATATGATAAAGAATTGTATGCATTACTGCAGAGTGTGAAAGTGGAAACATTACTTAATGGGCAAAGAGACAGTAATACATACTGATCATGAACCACTTCAATATCTACACTCCCAAACTAAGTTGCAGCAATCAAGACACTATATATGGATGGGTTTTCTACAACAATTTCATTTAGTCATTAGATATAAAAAGGGCATACACAATAAAGTTGCAGATATGTTGTCCAGACCAATTATAAATGCATCTACTATACTTAAGCATAATTCAATATTGCATGAAAGCTACATTGAACAAATATGCTCAAGATATAGATTTTAAAGATGTATATGCAAGATATGTCAATATCCTACTTGTATTCAAATGAAAATGGTTCAGTACTGTTGGAATAAGGAATTACTGAGAGGTGAACAAAACCTAGCGCGCGCTCCTGCTGCTGCAGCCGCCTGCAACTTCTTCTGCGCGTGAGTCTGCCTGCTCTCCCCTGGAACGCTTCGCTACCTCCTAGATGGGCCCTCCAGAGGCTCCACTAGAGGAGGCAGCTCAACAAGAGGCTTTTTCTGCACTTATAAACTCTTTATCGCCCTAACGAGCTCGTCCTGCTATCTCCCAATTCGTAAAAAAAATAGAGGGATTACAGGAAGTTTCTCATCTCCTACCTTTCCTAGAATGGCTGCTCTTGCTCTGGCAGAAAAGGGACTGATAGGGAAATTTACAAGTCTTTGGCCCTCACCAAAAACTGTTCAGAGGTGGGTGGAAAGGAACTGGGCAGACAAACTTCAAGGGAAAATTGCTATTAGATTATGCGGGAAGAGATACTTCACTTTCCACTTTGAGACAAAGGACGACAAGGATTTGATATTTCGCAATGGCCCTTACTTCATGGATTCCAGAGGTTTGTATTTAAACAAATGAACGTCGAACTTCGACCCAGAGCTAGATATCCCTAATGCGGTTCCTGTTTGGGTTCGTCTCCCTTATCTCCCATTGCATTGCTGGGGAGATGAATCAATTCGCGCCATTGGAAATGCAGTCGGCAAATACATTGATCGGAGCGATCCAAGAGATAATATGCAGGCATGTGCCCGTATCTATGTCGAGGTTGATCTGGGTAAAGGTCTTCCAGAAGCCATCAAGCTCAAAGTTGACGAATGGTCGCACATACAATAGCTCGACTACGAACGGATCCCCTTCAAGTGTAAGGTATGTCACGAGTATGGTCATTTTGCTAACCGCTGCACTAAGATCTCTAATGTTGATAATAACTCGCAAGAAGAACAATGGGAAGTGGTAAAAAAGAAAAAACCAGTCCCTGGTCTCAAACTGCCCAATGAAACTGGACCTTCCTCTCATCCCCCTCCCTCCTCCCATAACCCTTCTGCCCTGCCCTCTTCCCCTCCTCCCTCCTCTCCTCATTTGCCTCAATCCCCTGGAATGCTGAAATCCCTTCCATCTCCTCCATCCTCCAATCCCTTCCATGTCCTCTCCCTCCCTGAAGATGATCCTATTCCCTTGAATCTTCCTGAACCCCCCTCTTCCCCCCATTCTATGACCATTCCCCCCCACCTTTTATCATATCCCCTCCCTCCTAGAATTACTCGTAGCAAATCCAAGGACCAGGGATCCTCTCTAGATGGTCAAAAGAATCCGGGAAGAAAGACCTCCAAACAGCATAGGGATGAGAATGCACAGAAAGATATAGCTCTAGGACTACATAATCCTATAGAATCTTACATTCAGGACACAAAAGATCAAGAAACAATAGGCAAAGACAAGGGAGGTAGAGCATCTCCTCGAATCACAGGTTTGAAATGATCAAAATCCTTTCGTGGAATAGCATGGGACTTGGGCACCCCTCCAAAACCAATTCCCTAAAAGATCTTATAACTCAGGAGAAACCTTCCATTATATTAATACAGGAAACAAAGCAAAGAGAGACAGAAATCAACAAGATTATTGATCGGCATAAGTGTTAGAAAGGAAGTATTTGTGAATCCAGAGGGGCCTCTGGCGGAATTACTACCATCTGGAATCAAGATGAATGGAATAGTGAAGCTGAACTAATAGAACAACATTGGATAAAGACAGTGTTGAGGAATAACATGAGCAAACAACAGATTGTCATTTTTAATGTTTATGCCCCTAACCACTACAGGGACAAAGAAGTTTGTTGGGACTCTCTCAACAAAAACATAATGGAAGAAGATAATAGGAACATCATCTTAGGAGGCGACTTCAACTTAATCCTAAATGCCAATGAAAAGCGTGGGGGAAGCTTTATGCCAAATCCATTCAAAAATCAGTTGGAAAACATAATGCAAAGCGGTGACCTGATAGATATCATTCCAAAAAATCGAAAATATACATGGAGTAATCGTAGACTGGGTAGTAGCAATATAATGGAGAGACTGGACCGGTTCCTGGTCAACATCTCCTTTCTCTCTTCATTCTCAGTTGTCAATTCTTCCATTTTGCCCTTTGCAGTCTCATATCACTACCCAATTATATCAGCAATGGATATGCACTGCCCCCTCGGGCTGCTTCCATTCAAATATAATCACATATGGAGCAATTACCAAGAAGCCAGAAATATCATCCAGCACACCTAGGGTCAACATATTGAAGGATCTCCAGGCTTCATATGGGAGAACAAGTTAAGAAATGTGCAAAAAGCGCTCAAAAATTGGGCCAAAACGCAATATAATGAACCTGAGGAAAAAAAACGTGAGTTGAAATCCAAAATCGAAGACCTCCAATGCATAATAGGACAACAGGAGTATTGCCAGAATGAAAAGGCATAAGAAGAAAAAATATACAATTAATTGTGCAGAATCAAAAGAGAGGAGGAAGAAAAGTTGCACATCAAGTCAAGGTAAATCTGGTTGGAAAGCGGGGATAAGAATACCTCCTTTTTTCACAAACAAGCCACTGCACGACAAATCAAAAATAACATAACAGCCATCGTAGATAGTGCGGGGACTCAACATATTGAACAAGCAGATATCAAAGGGGTTGCCACAGACCATTTTAAGGAGCTCTTAACTGAAACAGGGGAGGAAGAACTCTATGATGACCTCCTACAACACTTTCCAACCAAGGTCATAGTTGATTTGAACAAAAATTTGATAGAAGAGATAAAAGAGAAAGAAATATTGGAAGCAATTTGGAGCCTTCAGCCTAACAAGGCACCTGGACCGGATGGATTCCCAATTTGCTTTTATAGAGAATACTGGGAGTTGATAAAAAAGTATCTCATCAAATATTTCAAGTGGATATAGAGAAAAGGCAAAATAGGACGTTATACAAACTCTACTCATTTGGCCCTCATTCCTAAGGAGAACCGCCCTTCCAACTTCTCCCGCTTCAGGCCAATATCATTATGAAACTCCTCCTACAAAATCTTCACTAAAATCCTAGCCTCTCGTCTCAAACCTCTCCTACCGATGCTAATCTTTGAAAATCAAGGAGGCTTTATGGCTAATAGACAAATTTCAGACTCTATTCTTTTGGTTCAGGAAGCCATACATTCAAGCCATTCAAGGAACGAAAAAGGCTTTATTTTGAAATTAGACTTGGCCAATGCCTTTGACAGGGTAAGGCATTCTTTCCTCTTTGCAGTTCTTCAGAAAATGGGTTTCTCTCCTCTCCTTCTTAATATCATAAGAGCCTGTATCTCTGGCCCATGGATCGCTCCCCTTATCAACGGTAGACCTGGAACTTCCTTCCAATCCTCAAGAGGATTAAGACAAGGTTGTCCCTTATCCCCATATATTTTCATCCTAATGGCAAAATCATTGAGCTATGCGCTTGACCATAAGATGCAGACAGGCCTCATCACTGGCATTAAATTTGAAGATGGCATAAAAAATATAAACCATTCTCAATTTGCTGATGATACTCTATTGTTGGGGGGGCGACCACCATTATAGCACGAAGATTTAAATCCTTGCTAGATAAATTCATGAGATACTCAGGGGGTCAAATTAATCATCTCAAAAGCTGCATTTATGGATGGAATGCTTCATCTCAAATGATCCACAGTATTGCTAACATTTTTGGTGTCCCTTGTAAGTTAAACTGGGACTGCTTCAGTTACTTGGGAATGTCGATGAGTATAGGGAATGCAAGGGTAGGTGTTTGGGATTTAACCTTAGACAAAATGAAAAGGAAAGTTTAGAAATGGGGAACTTCGTGGCTCAATCCAGCTGGGCGATTGGTGCTTCTCAAATCGGGCCTCTCCTCTCTTCCCCTCTATCAATTTTCCCTGGCTCAAGCTCCAGCATCCTTCCATCGTAAAATGGACAACATTCTCATATTCTTTCTCTGGCAAGGAGGAAAGAACGAGAAGAAAAAATTCAACCTAGTGAGATGGAAACATGTTATCCAAAACCAAGAGAAAGGAGGCCTTGGCATAAGATCCCCATCACTCATGAATTTAGCTTTTGGTGGTAAGATGATATGGAGACTTATGGAAAATCAAACAGCCTGGTGGAAAAAAGTCCTGGAGCCAAAATACCTCAATCAGCCAAGGCTTCATCTACTCACAACTAAGATCCCCAACAGAAATTGTACAAGGATATGGAAGCTTTGCAAAAAATTTATTACATTCATGGTGCAAAATGTCTCCAAAGTGCCAAAAGGAGGTGCAACTGTAAACATCGGTTGTGATAAAATCATGGGAAACCCACCCATAAACAGTCTCCCAGGTATGGATCCCATAATATTCTATTTTCAAAGTAAAGGTATATGTAATTTAGGCCAAATATCTCAATGGGATGCATCAACCCATGTTTTGATGCGATGGAAATTTCCTCCCATCCCCCATCATCTTAAAGGCAAATTTGAATTTTTTTGTAATCACTTGCATAATATTGCGCCCACCTTCAAAAACGACAAGGATGAGTTTAGATGGGACCCTACAGGAACCAGTTACTCAATCAAAGCAGGCTATGATTACTTAAGCAGCAAGGAACACCCAGCGACAACATGGATACACTGGAAGATTTTAAAGAAAGCAGAAGCAATTCCAAAGATTAAATTTTTCATGTGGACTCTCCTGAAAGGAAAAATTCTCACTGCAGAGAATCTCAAAAAAAGAGGCATTGCTAGACCCTCTAGATGCCCTAACTGTAAAGTAGCAGAGGAGTCCATACATCATCTTTTTATCTCTTGTTCCTTTGTAGTCTCATGCTGGAACAACATCATCCCCTCCACGCCTTCCATATGGAATTATCAGCACTCCATCGACGAAGCTCTAAATAATTGGAAGAGGAACTACCCCTGGCAATCCATAAAGCATAATCCCGCTAAAAGAGTATGGGACGCCCTCCCATTTGCTCTTTTATGACGGATTTGGATTTCTCAGAATAGCATGATATTTCGAGATAAATAAACATCGATCAGGCGCCTTTCCATCAAAGCAAAAAGTCTGGCGACTGAAACCATAGCTTCCACGATAACCAAAAAAATAGATATCACCAGTCTCTGGACAGAGGAAAGAGATTTCATTTGAAATATACTTGACAAGACTAGTATTCCTTCGACAGTGAAAATCAACAGTACCAGGGGCAAAGGAAACAGTCTCAGTTGGAAAATACGCTTAAAACAGTATGAATTCAGCAACTGGCTCCAATCAAGCAATTCTCATTCCTTATTTTTTGACGGAGCATCTAAATCTAACCCAGGAGCAGCGGGAGCAGGGGGTATCATTTATAATCCTTTAGGCGATCCCATATCCTCTTATGAATGGGGATTGGGAATCCTTTCTAACAACAGAGCTGAAGCTCTGGGCCTCTACCAAGGCATCCTTCAGCTACAGGCCCAAGGGATCAAAAAAGCCCTCATATTTGGTGATTTCGCCATTATAATCAGCTTAATGAACAGTAGCCGGTAAGCTTCCAATCTTTTTTTACATCAAACCATCAATCGATGTAAAATTCTGACATCCCATGACGAGGAGTACCACTTCTATCACGTCCTCCGTTCCAACAATCAAGAATCCGACAAAACGGCTAGTCAAGCCTGCTCACGGGCAAAAGGAAGCATCCTATGCAACAATAAGATCCTACATCAATTCATACCCTGATATCTATGATTGTCCCAAATTGTTTTCCTTCAATGAACCGCGCTATTGTAAAAAAGGACTCTGATCAAATCCAAAGCAAATATGATGTATGCTATTGCAGATCGCTGATAATCCATTCGTATCACACCGCAGGATATTCTGATCCTCCGAATCAAATCTTTGTCTGCAGGATCCATAATCGCCCATTCCTCATCCACGTGAACCGGTACTCCTCAAGCCTCTAATCACTTTCTATTTATCTCAGGAAGCCTCCCCTTCATTTTCAAGTCCCTTTTTCCGAGTTCTTTACTCTCTTCGCTTCCTCTGTAGTGACTATCAGTTGGCCGTCGATCTCCATTACTGGCCTCGCCTCCTTCTACAGGTTCCCTAATGATCGACCCTTCCTCATCGATTTAATAAGGCCCGCTCTTTTGCTCCATTGTACCCCTATTTTGATATTTAGCAATTCCTATTTCCCAACTATAGCTCCCGATTCCAAGTCTGATATCTCCTACAAAACTATACCCAGTTTTTTCGCAGTAGTTGGTGTGAGTTCTCTTCCAGCGCCGCTCCAAGCCAGCTTTGGAGCTCTTTTGATGGATCGAAGTGAGGATTGCCTGCATTTCCGTGACCTTCAAGCTGAGCTTGAACAAGTCAGAACGCATCAGCGCCTTCTGGATGAAAAAATCGATGTTGATACAAGGATTATCACAGCTAAATATGAGGCCGATCTCAACCTATTCCTACACCGCATCTCTTCTTTGCAGGAGCAATTCAGCACTTTTTCAAATACCTGTGCGCACATCCAGGAGTCTGTTGAGGTTCTCAAGTTTATGATGGACAAGATCAATGGTCCAAGTACCAGTTCCTCTAGTGCAAAAGTTGCAGAAGCTGACAGCCACCCAGAGGATTCCAACGCTCGGCAAATTAGCCACATAAGTATAGACTAGATGTATTGTAAAGTCAGCTTGCTTTTGTCCCAATTTATCAGAATCTATACTTGTACTAGAATCCTTCAATCGGATTGTAAAAGCATTCCTGTGAAATTCCACAATGTAATTCAGCTGCAAGATCATACTGTGAGCTCCTCCAATGTAACACTGGAGCTTAGTCTCCCCCTACTTTTTTGAATACATCTAGCAACCGACTTTGTAAAAAAAAAAAGATGTATATGCAACTTTAAGTCAAGGCAAATGAGTAAAAGAATTGGATTATCATGTTAAGGACCAACTCTTGTATCATATTGGGAAGATATGCATTCCACAAACTGAAAGAGTAAAGATAATTCGAGAAGCACACACTTCTCTAATATCAGGTCACTTTGGTGTAAGTAAAACAGTTTCACAACAACAATGATTTTGTTATTGGCCAAAAATGAATGAGACTATTTCTAGATATGTAAGAGGATGTACCATGTGTGCTAAAAGCAAGCCTAGTAATAGAAAACTAGGCTTGAATACTCTACTACCAGTTCCTTCTCATCCTTGGGAAAGTGTTTCCATGGACTTTGTTGGAGGACTGCCTAAATCTAGGAAAGGTCATGACTATTTATATGTTGTTGTGGATAGGTTCAACAAAATGTGTATTTTAATACCTTGTAACAAATAGATTATAATTGAACAAACTGCAAAGTTGTTCTTTCAGCATATATGGGTTCATTTTGGATTACCCACTTCCATAATATCTGATCGAGATACCCGATTTGTTGGGAAATTTTGGTCAAGTTTGTGGGAATTGATGGACACCAGGCTGAAGAAGAGCACGAGTTTTCATCCATAAACAAATGGCCAAATAGAAGTGGTCAATAGGAAAGTGATCCAATTGCTCAGAGGCTATTGCAGAAATCATCCCAAACTTTTGGATGAACATTTATGCTATGTGCAGCATGCTTAAACCAAGCTAAACATTCTTCTACACAGATATCTCCTTTCGAGACCCGTTTTGGTTTCACACCAAGGTCTCCCTTGGATTTTGTCTTTGGTAAAGACATAACAGTCGATGGACACAGTGATGTGGATAAGGCAACCCAGTTCATTGAACAAATCTAAGAGATTCACTAGGCAGTACAGGAGCAACTGGAAAAGAGCCAAGCCAAGTACAAGGCAAGGCATGACAAGCATCGGATGGAGCATAGTTTCCAAGTTGGTGATCAAGTCTGGCTGTATATCAACAAAGAAAAAATGCATGGTGAAGGTAAGAAGTTGAAGCAAATAAGGTATTGTTATAGCTCCAAATCTCACCAGTATGGTTTGTGATGCTTCAGCCATGGCCTAGGGCAACCCCTCCTTCCAGACCTGGTCATATATCTAAAAAACAGTGTTTTATTCCCTGTACGCGACATTGCCCTGAGTTAAACGCGTGTATATGCGGGTTCTCCATATCTAACCCGCGTATATGTATTAAAACACTTAAAAAATATAAAAATTCCTTATTTTCGGGTGGAGATCGCCGGTTTTACCTGCTGATCACCTGTTAGTGCCCGTGGCCTCAACTATCCCCAACCAATTCCTAACTAAACAACTACCTTGGAGTTGGTATAAAAAGACATCATGGGGAAGGCCTAAAGAGGAGAAATTTTTTAGCAAAGTTATTATACTGATTTTATATCCCCCTGATCAGGTCTGAAGACCCTTGTGCCTTCTGCACTTCCCCCATCTTCTATAGGAAACCCTTGTTTCCTTTGTGTTTGGATGTTCATTTTTTCCCATCACATCTTGGAGAGAGTAATGGAAGGTGACCTACTAGTGGCTTGAGGCGGGACGGATCCAGAAGGACGCTGAGCTTGGAGCCTGCAGAAGTGGTTCAGGTGATATTGCTCTTTTTTCATACTATTCTATTTGTCTAATAAAGAAACACGTCTTGTTCCCGAAACGCTTCTTTCTTTATGTCAATGATGTTCACATTTGAATTTCATGCATTAATAGATGTTAGAAGTTTGTAACTAACTCCTCTCTTATATAACATAAAGATCATTTTTTATGTAAATCTTTGTCCATATACTGTGGCAATCCTTGAAATTGTTGTTTTTGCAGGACAAAGGAGCGGAAGGGACATGAAGAAGGGTTTGCACCCTTGAGTAACTACCCAAACGTAGGACCTCAGGTATGTCCTTCTCACCCTAGAAGTAGTTTTTTATAGCATAAACGACTGTGTGTGTGTATGTTTCTTGACTTAGACAACTTTCAGTCTGCTAGGGTTCCACCCAAGAGCCTTAGGGGATAATATCCCGCAACAGAACTGGCGACTCCGCTGGGGAACAACATCCTTGTTGTTCCTTGTTGGGCGTTTGTCAAGCCTATCAGGGCTCAGTGGCTTGCTGGCTTATTGTTATTGTTTGGTCTGTTTCTGACTTTTGAGTTTTACCAGTTTCTTGAGTTTCTTTTTTATTTTTTTTGAAAGACCACATACACGCTGCTTTTCTTGGTTATAGAAGCGTATAAACGCTTGTTGTCTGAAGTAAACCCGCGTATACGAAGGTTTCCTCAGGCACAGTCGCGTATACACGCATTCTGCACTGAATGCAGTCGCGTATACTTAGCAATTTTCAAGATTTATAGACCTTTTTGTCTTTGGAGTGTTTCTGGTGCTTTCAGTCAGTTTAAACAGTCACCTGTGTCAGTATCAGTTATCTGTTTTCCAGCAAGTGTCCTTACTCCAACTTCTCTCTAAATCATAAGAATTCTTGGTCTTGTTTCGTGTTTGCGAGTGTCATCATCTTTTTGCTTTAAACACACAAGATTTCCTTACTGGAATCTTGGCTGCCCTGAGTGATCAGAGCAGAAAAGATTGTCACTAATCTTTATGTTTAACTTCGTTCTTGGTGACTTTTTGGTTTGCTTAACGAAATAGTTTCTATGACCTATTGATTCTTTGTTTCATCAAAGTAGTCATTTTGATACTTTCTTGGAACCGTTCTTTTGATCTTTGCTACCAAAGCTTTCCTTGCTGCCTTTCATTGTCAAAAGCCCTTTTGAGCACATTTGTTTTTTGTTGAGTTTTCATTCCTTGTTGGGTACAAACTTGCAAAAAGTGTTTCTTGCTTGTTCGATTGTGAAGTGACAGTTTTTGTTGAAAGCATTTTCAAAAGGACTCCCTTTTTGTTTTTGTTTTTGTTTCTACTTTCAAGTGAACTTTTTGAAAAGTTTTAGTTTTCGCTTTCTTGAACTTGCTTTTCATTTTGCTTCCTTTTGTTGAATGAAAGTGTTTTTGTTATCTTGAGTTTTTCTTTTAATATTCAGACAAATTGCTATCTTTGATTCTATCTAAATATAGTAAGTGGAAAAAAGGAAATTTGATGAACAAAAACAAATTTTATTTCTTGTTAGAGTAGTTTTCAATCTTGCATCGAGCATTTAGTATTGCATTTAGGACAAATTTGCATCTCTTTTGGCATGAAATAGATTTGTTAACTTTTGAGCGTGAAGTATGCATGAATAGAAAAGAAAATGAAAATTTTGTTTCAGTAGAAGTTTCCTCTTGAACCCAGTATAAGATTACTTTTCATCGAAAAACAATGACAAAGTGCATAAGCATGTAGTTAAGTTTTATTAATCTTTTTTGCATCAAAAAACACATCATCAGTTTCACTTCCACCATCCTTTGACCTAAAAGAACAGCCCTTAAAATCAAGCGCTAATTAAAATCAACTAGAACTATTTTATTTGAAGATACACAAACAAGTTTTAGGATTTTAGGGCCTTGGAATAGGCGAGTGGAGAGTTAACTCTCCAAGGCCACATTAAAACGTCAAAACATAGGAGTCTGACTAAAGAGAGAAAATCCAATAGCATTAGGAAGACCAGGAAAGCTCCGGATCTGGGAGTTAAGTGCGAGGGTCTGTGAAGACAGGGAAGAGAGATACCCCCTCTCCTACTTG
>APFE031479199.1:44865-66707 GCA_000404065.3 Pinus taeda
TCTAGAGCCACCTGGACCATTCCTCCCCACTGAGGAGCTTTTGGTCCTCCAAAAGCATGAAAAATAATCTGCAACTTTCTCTATACCATGTCTACATCACAAGCATCCTGAAAAGGTCTCGCTTCCATCTCCTTCACCTTTGTTTTTCAGAGCCTTAAATGACGAGCCGACACCTGCTACTTCTAAAACATGTAGTACGTTGTTTCGCAAATTTCATGCTTGATTGACATGACCAATTAATGACCAGACATCCCACACTTGCCATGAGTTTATAACACATACTCAGTGGTCAAGTTTACAACAAGATGGATGCAATACCCTAGCTATGACAACAAGGCCAACCTGTAATTGTTGCTTCAACAAGTTATGGAAAACTCATCATCACTGCAACACATGACTTATATACATAAGGCCAGACACTATTGTTTCGACAAGTGATGGAAACATAACATCACTTTCAGAGTGTAAAATACGACTCAAAACATGACCAGACATCATTGTTGCTGACCAAGTGATGGAAAACGCATCATCACTTTTACACTTTAAAATGCATCAAATGATTTACAAAATAATGACCATGAAATGAAAACATGTCTAGAAACCATTTTTCACTTATCAATGTGAATGGGTCACCTCCTTGACGTGGTTTTTCTTGTCGAACAATGAATTCACCTGGTTCATGCACCTACGCTTTGTCTTTAAGGCGCTGCTCTGGATGGAGCCTCCAACAAGTGGATCTTTGATGGCCATTTCTATTGCAATGACTGCAATAAGTTTTCTTCCTCCATATCTGCTTAACCTGTTTCTTTTCATGTTGTTGAGAGGGTATTTCACAGCTCATCCTTTTAAGTGCTGCCATTCTTTTCCAACACTTAGAAAATGTATGGTTATGTAATCCACAAAAGGTGCATGTTTTTCGATGCCATGTTTTACATTCATCATTATCAACATGATCATAATCGAAATGAACATTCGAAGATCGAAAGTGATTATACCTTCCCTTTCCGTCTTTGATGTTAGTATGCGATGAGAGCTTGCCTCAGCTCTCTCCCTGCAATGGTCACTACCGTGCGATGATGGGGATGTGTTCCCATATTTTTCTTTCCTCAAAAATTTCAACGATGTCTCAGACGACTCTAACACCTTCGAGCACTCTCCTTTAGTGTATCTCGAGCCTGCAAATCGATGTCCTTGCACAACCTCCAAAGGTTGAGTGATGCCTTGGTTATTAACACCAAGTTCTTCTTTCTCCTCGTGCCTCATCCTTGTAAGGAGCCTCGTGTTTGTCCTTATAATTGGGATCTCCAAATCTCCAATAGACATCATATTATGAGAAGATGAAACCGAAAGGAAATCAACATATTTTACCTCCTCTTTTGATTTGGAAAGAACTGATGAGGGTTTCTCATGATCCGTTGTTGGTGGTTCGCTAGCTGACGTGGCGCATTCCCCAACTTCCTTTCTGACATACCCAAGTCTTGTTCAACACAGTAATTCCTCTACTTTGATGGGGTTGACAATGCGTTGGCCATTGACGCCCAAGCCTTTTCCTTCATACCCGATTTTCTTCAATAGTTTGGAGCCAACTCTTGTGGTATGATTTTCGAAAACATCGAAATCATTATTAGGAAACATATATGAAGATGCACAATTACTTTTTACCTCACATGAGTCTCATTGTAGCTTTTCCAAGGCCTCGTCCTTTGTTTGCAGATGTCGTAGAAAACTTTGTTTTTCCTCTTTCTCTTCATGTAGATGCATATTCAATTCAATGTTCTCTGTTTGAAGATTATGTTTGTTTTTCTCAGTTCTTCCATGGCCTCTTTTGTGGCTTGTAACTGAAGCTGCAATCACTCCTTTTCCTCTGTCTCTTTCTATAGAGATTCATACATTATCTCTAACCTTTTGGAAATTTTGAGCATGGTCTCGTACATCACTTTTTCATCCTCTATCACTGCACATTCCATTATTCACACTGCAATTCATATCAACGCAAAGACCGCTCTGATGCCACTTGATCCAGGTTCGGGTGTGAAGATGGACCCTTCCAAGACCTTTTACTTTCGTGATTTGTTAAATTACATTTTTAAAATAAAATTAATGAATACATCTGCATGTTGTAAAGAAGAGGAACATAACAATCATCAACACATGAAAACATAAACGTTGATAACGGAGTTTGTCCAGGAGGGACTATGTGTTTGGGCCCCGATGTCAAGATGGTGTAGGCCGCTGCATTAAGTGCTGTCAATAAAGATGATATACACAAGAGATGATGTCGCGATCATACAAGGAAAAATACCCTCACGTAGGAGTGGCTCTAAGAGATGTTCCACTACTTGAATTCTCAATCAAAAGACTCCTATCAGTATGACACAAAAACATGCATGATGAGCATCCTGCCAACATGGCATAAAAGGGATCTCAATGCAAGACATGCATGACGAAAACAATAGTATCCCAACAACATACAGCAAGGGATCTCATAACATAACATGATGAGTTATGACAACAAGTACATCACATAGAAGATTCTGTATCAAAACAAGAAAGGAATCATGACAACATGTAATAAACAAGATCCTGCATCAACATCAATCAAGGATCTGTGTAGCATAATGAATAAAGAAGAAGTACATGAACACATACATATACCTCACCACCAAAGGCCATCTGAAGAAGTGGATGTCACACTGCTGAAGCTATTCGGACCATCAATCTCAAGGCATCGATCGCATGAAGATGACTACTCGCACATGAATGTGGACATTTGCACTGGCACTTAGAAAAGTGATTAGAAGAAGAAATATGAGAATGACAAATATGAGTGTACCATCAGATTTGTGGTGCCGAGTAATGTTGAATTGACTGTCCAAAATCCAAATTTTGAGAAGTCCAGAATTCTGGGCTCAAGGAATCTTTTAGATTCCCCCGGGATTCCTCAAAGATTTTTCTCCATGGATGGACTAGAAATCTGCAACTCAGATGGCGAATCTGATCTCCCCATTATGATCCCTACGGAAAACTAGGAAAAATAAGTATAAACTTGACTATATTTCGACATGGAAAAATTTTACCTCCTTGGGAAAATTTCAAGGAGCATGGTTCCGCTCCCTGTTTTTTTCGAAATCATGGTTCCACATGCATTCTGAAAATGACCGAAAAATGCAAAAATTTGATGGAGAAATGGACAGCACCATTGCGTTCGTGCTGACGAGAGGTGTAGAATGCATATAAAATTTGTCAAATTCTAACAAAGTGGAAATTTTTCCCTCTTGCAAAATTCATGGTTCCTGCATTAATATATTAATTACTTGTCTCAAAAAACGTGCCTACCTTATTCTTCAAAATCCGTGCCTTGTATTCTCTCCTCCTCCTCAAAATGTGTCCATGTAAAAATATTGAGTTTATATAAAAAACCTTAGGCAGATTTTCCAAGGTGACTGTTATGGTGCAATGGTAAAAGTTGGAAGGTTGTTGAGGAGGGGTCGAGGGATCAAATCCCACCCCTCCATATATAATTTTTATAAACTGATATGATACATTAATGGGGGTTTGGGTCCGCATTGGGTGGCCTACCCCCATATCTCCCGCCCGCATTGGTTGCACCGTTTAACTTGGCATTAACAGTTTTGGTTAATGTTTTATATTTGGGCGCAATGTTATATGTTACTGTTTTGGGGCCGCCCACTTGGGCTGAGCGGGTTCAACCCCTGCCAGCTCCCTTATCTCCTGTGTTGGCAATGTTATCAGCGCATTTTAAATATGGTCTCGGCATATGCATGTTTCCGGGTGTCGATGTATTAAAAATCAACGATCGATGCTTTAAGAATCGATGATTGGTGCATTCATATGGTTATTGGCATTGTATGTATCAGCGCATATCAAGCGGTTGGGGGAATGGGGCGTGGGCCGGGTCCACCGCCGGTGGCCCGCCCACCCCGTTACACAATAATATATGTGATGGAGGGTTTAGAGGGTTCGGCGGGGTTTATGGCCGCTGACCCAAAAATATATATATGTTCGGTGGATGGTTTAGAGGGTTCGGCGGGGGTAGTGGCCACTGACCCGAATATATATATTTGTTGATTATTGTTTTGATTTGGCTGGCGGGGTGTTATGGCCCATTGGCCTTATGATAATTAGAATATATATTCGGGGGTGACGAGGGTGGTGGCCTGCCACCTCATAATAATTATTTTTAATTTTTATAAAGAGGGAGGTTTCTTTGAAACTTCTAGAAAATAAGGGTCATTGGGAAAATTAACGAGGCAACAATTTCAACCGATTTTGGGAGCTAGGTTTATGCCTCAGGGTCAGTCAAATTGTAGGACACTTAAACCTGGCCCACACACCAACTTTGACCAAACATTTGACTGGCTTGTTCTCCCACATATGAGCTCGGTTTGACAAATTGTTCGTACCTCTGCGATCAGGACAACGAGATCTACGCTCTAGCCTTGGGCCAAAGTCATTCTGAGCACTTTGATTTTTAAGCATTCATAAGCCCTCTTTGTACTGTGTGTCTCTCTGGAGCCACCTAGATCACTATGGAGCAGAAGTTGAGGGGCGCCTAACTTTTCTTGATGTTCTCATTTCGAAGAAGGGGGATGGTTCTTTCTCCCACTAGGTGTTTCAGAAGAAAACTCACACTGAACAGTATCTTCATGCCAAGTCACATCATTTCCTCGCTCAAAAGTTGGGTGTTCTCAACACACTAGCTACTCGTGTGTTGAGAATCTCCGATGAAAACCTCCTTGACAATGAGAAATCCCATCTCCTTGCTATTTTTGTTAAGAATGGGTATAGTAGGCACCAAGGCCAAAAAGCCTTCCTTAAAGCTAGCAGTGGTCCCAAGGTTAAGAAAGACCATAAAGATAGAGTCTCAAGGGTTCATCTCACTTTCATCCAAAGAACTAGTAACAAGACTTTGAGGATCCTAGGGAAGCATAGTGTTCCCTCTGCCTTTAGACCCCTTAAAACCATTTGAAGCTCCTTAAGGTCTGTAAAAGACCCTATTGACCCTAAGGATAGGAAATGTGTTTATGTTATCCCTTGTTCTTGTGGGAGCCCCAATGTTGGTGAAACTAAGTGCTCTATTAATCAAAGGATTCATAAGCATGCAACCGATATCAAGCATGGTAGGACTCGGTCTTTAGCTTTCGCTGAATACGTGGGGAAAACTAAGCATCATATATGCATTGGGCAGGTTCAGGTCATTGGTAAGATTGCTTCGTTTCATCATCAGAAGTTTAGGGGGGCCATCGATATTGACAAGAGGCCAAGTAATCTTAAAAGGGACAACGGATGGAAAATCGGTAGCTGTTGGATCCCTGCCCTTACCTCTTAAGCCACCCCCCTTGTTTTTCCATTCTTTTTGTTGGTTTCTTTCTAGTTTTGATGTCATTCCCCCATCCCTTTGAATCCCCGAGTTTCCGTAGTTTTCCTTATTTTTTCCTTAATTAAGATTATTTTAACCCTAATCTTCCTCATAATATTCCTATAGTATTAATATAAGTTTATATTTTAGATAAATATGAAGAGAATAATTTTCCTTTTTTAGGTTTAAGTTTAGGTTTATAGAATTTAACCTTCGTCCTTCCTTTACTTAAACTTGGCAATAATAATTAGTTTCCCAAAATATCACGATAAAATTGTTTTTACCTCTATTTAATATATATAATTCTAATATATATATATATATATAATATTATACATATTATTAGGTATTATTGGGCTCTTATTTATAATATTCGGTTTTCATTTATTCATTTTAAAAGATTTTTAATTATAATTAGGTATATTTAAGTTATACACATGCCATTTTATAAATAAATAAAATTTATCTAATATAGTTATTAACATATTCGAGATTTAACTAGAAGAGATATTTTTAAGTTTTCATGTTTCTAATCAATTCTTATTTAATTTAACATGATACTTATAATAAATTACTTTTTATATATATTGAGATAGTTACATATTCTTTCATATTTTAATAATAAATATATATTTTTATGTTTTTGATTAGTTTTACTACAAACATATTTAAAAAGAATTTATTAACATATATATTTAAAATAAATCCCATAAACAACCGAATTAGTAATTAATAATTATTTGTCTCAAACTCTTGGTCCTTACATTGTAGTCGAAGCCCAGTCAAAGGTAGTCATTTCTCTTGGTCAAATTAGCTGTTTTTCTAACCGTTGGAATGGTTTGGTCTCTCTATTTAACTTACTTCCTAGATCTGATTCTTCATCTTGTCTTGATGATGAACCACACTTGATGGTTCGAAACGCGTCGACAAATGAACTTTGATGTGATTTTAACCGAAAACTTGTCTCAAAAATCTTGATATGGATCACAGAAGCCTTAATTCAATGATTGCATCCCTACACGAAAGGGCCACTCCATCCATGGTTCATCATTTTGAACGGGCACGCTTGCAAGTTTCAAAGATGAAATCAGATCTGGTGTTTCTTAAAAGATGTAGAGATTCATGTGTCATTCCAGCATTTGCCTAGATTAATCATCGTCTCAATACTCCGAGAAACCATTGTCTCTTCCTAAAGGTCAGTTTAGCATTATTAAGATCTAAAATTTGCAGAGTTACAAGGGTTCTAGATCAGCATTCTCGTCATCTTTTTTCATTGCATATGGAACTTTCTGGCATTTTTTCATCATCCCTGTGGACGAGGATCGATGCTTCTTCAGCCATTAAATCTCAGTGGATGGAAGAAATTTGGAAATAGAAGAAATCTTCAAAATTTCTCAAGCTTTCCAGAAGATCCTCTATGCTCAGTGATCCTTCTATCTCTTTTCATCTTTCGTCCAACATCCAGGTTTCATTCGGTCAAGTCTCTGGCCTTTGGTCTTGGGTTTATAGCTGTCCTCGGTCCAATCGTAGGTGTATATCCACCCCTTCAGATTCCAGCTTTTCGCCATGTTCGCCAAGTTCGGTTGGAGCAGTTGGCTCCCCAGGGTTCCTTCCCCCTGTCCTCAGGCTTCTCACTTCAGCAACGATTTCGTAGCAAGGAGGCAGATCTGTTCAAGACCATCCCCTCTAGCGGCTTAGTTGTCCCTGATCTTTTCCTTCCCATTTTGGACTATGGTCAAGCCTCCCCTATGCATTTATGTTTCCTTGACATTTCCGATGAACCGTTGTTGGAATTCCATCCCAGGGTGATTGATTCTTGTCCCTCATATCAATCCAATGGCTTTGTCATCCCCTTGCTTCCAAACTCAACCCATGTCAGGTCAACCAATGTCAACCCTTTGGTTTCAGTCTCGGCCGATGTCCCTTCCCTATCCTCAACCCTTAGCCCTTCGTCCTCAATGGGTTCTGACCTCTCCGCCCTCAATCCTTGTGCTACTAGTCAGCCTTCGTCACATTGTCTAGGCCAGTCTTCCGCGCATTGTCTTGATCGAGCCTCAAGGGTTCATCTCTCTTTCGTCCAAGGAACTACTGACAAGATTGCAAGGATCCTAAGAAAGCATAGAGTTCCCTCTACCTTTAGACCCCTTAACACCATTCGTAGCTCCTTAAGGTCTATAAAACACCCTATTGACCCTAAGGATAGGAAAGGTGCTTATGTTATCCCTTGTTCTTGTGGGACCCCCTACGTTGGTGAAACTGGGCGCTCTATTAATCAAAGGATTCATGAGAATGCAACCAATATCAAGCATGGTAGGACTCAGTCTTCAGCTTTGGCTGAACATGCGGGGAAAACTAAGCATCATATATGCATTGAGGAGGGTCGGGTCATTGCTAAGATTGGTTTATTTTGTCATCGGAAGTTTAGGGTTGAAATTGAAAGGAGGCCGAGTAATCTTAATAGGGACGATGGATGGAAAATCAGCAGCTTCTGGATCCCTGCCCTTACCTCTTAAGGCCCCCCTCCCCCCTTGTTTTTCCTTTCTTTTTGTTGGTTTCTTTCTAGTTTCGATGTCATTCCCCCATCCCTTTGAATCCCTGAGTTTCCGCAATTTTCCTTTTTCTTTTTCTTTTTTAAGATTATTTTAACCCTAATCTTCTTCATAATATTCCTATAGTATTAATATATGTTTATATTTTAGATAAATATGAAGAGAATAATTTTCCTTTTTTAGGTTTAATTTTAGGTTTATAGAATTTAACCTTCATCCTTCCTTTAATTAAACTTGGCAATTATAATTAGTTTCCCAAAATATCATGATAAAATTGTTTTTAACTATTTATAACCATATATATATATTATATATATATTATTAATTATTATTATGTTGGAATATGGCAACAAGAATATTCCAATTTAATTTGTCCTTGAATTAAATTGTGAATTAAAACCAAATTTAGTCTTAACAACTACTTGGAAATAATTAATTAATTTATTTTAAATTAATTAGTTGGAGAAATTCAAGTTAGAAGTCTCTATAAAGTCATGCAAGACTTATCCCTTAAATTAAGGAGATAAGATTGAGCTATATTTGAGTTGTAATTAGTTAACTCAGTTTATTGAGTTAAGTCAAGTTAAATTAGTTCCAAACTGTTTGAGAAACTAATAGTGAGTTAACAGTCAGTTGATGCATTAATGCACTCAACTAGTGCTACTCCAATTAACTGAAGATTCCCTCCTCAGAAACTCATGCATGTCTATTCTAAGAAAGGCCCAATTGAGATGAATGTCAAGGACAATGTACTATCAGTTGCATGTTTTTTCTCGTGGATAAAACTCATGCATGTAGTTAAGGATTCATCCTTAAAGGATTGCGCAGTTTTGAGGGAGAGTGTTCCACTTGGTACAAGGAAAATCATCCACGAGGAATAACGCAAGGAAATAGGAGCTTGGATGGTAGAGAGGAAGGTAAGAGAGAAGCCAAGATTGTCTATGAGCATCTGTGAGAATTGTAGTGAGATCTGGATAGCTATGAGAACTAAGGCCTTGTATAATTCCTATGTATTTCCACCATGTATGATAATACAATAGTGTGGGGTTTTTAGCTGAGGCTTTCCCCAAAGTATTTTCATGTGTATTGTGCCATTGAATATTCTTCTTCTAGTTATATTGTTCAGCTCAATCTTTAAGCTTCCACAAATTGATAGTAGAAGTAGGTTATAGTATTCTGATTTGATTGATATTGCATTATCGGGTTAACCTATATGAGATTTTCTACATGGTATCAGAGCAAGATTTGTAGAAAATTCTACATGGTGTCAGAGAGATTGATTTGTAGAAATTTATACATGGCATTAGAGCTGTGAACAATCTACTAAGAAGAGAATTTGAAGTTTGAAGTTTGGGGTTGCAGGTGCAAATCGAATTCATATCATACCTCAAGATTGGCCAATGGCGTTATATGGCTTGACTCGAGTATGCCTTGGAAGGTAGCTCGAATTACATAGCATGGAAAGATAGAATGGAGGCTGTATTAGAAGGAAACGGCTTGAAGGAATTCATTGATCAATAAATCCCAAAGCCAACTTCAACTAATGCACAAGAGTTGGCTAAGTGGAAGATGTGTGTGGTGAAGGTGAGACGGATCATCCTTGAGGGAGTTCGAGACCATATTGTCTCGGGTCTCCATGGGAAGGATACTCCATTTTCAATGTGGAAGACATTGAAGGACCTCTACGAGAACAGTAGCGACCAGAGGAAATTGGCACTCAAGGATAAGCTTCGAAGAATCAAGATGGAGAAGGGCAATACTATTTCCACATATCTGAACAAGCTCACCACCTGCAGAGATGAGCTTGGAAGTGTGGGAATAACTATTTCCGATGATGATATGGTGAGCCTCACTCTCCTTGGCCTTCCAAAGAGTTGGAATATCTGCCAGGACTCTATGAATGGAAGGGAGAAACTTCCTGATTGGGAACGACTGTGGTCAGATCTTATGCAAGAGGAGATCAGGAGGAGCACACGAGATGGTTCTTCATCCAAGAATGATGAAGAAGAAAATATGGCCTTAGCAAGTAAGGCAAGGAAATGAAAGGGGAAGGCTTCCCATTTCAAATTGAAATGTTCTCAATGAGGGAAGAAGGGTGACATGTCTAAAGTAAGATGCTTTAATTGTCACAAAATGGGACATTATGCGACTAATTGCCCATCGAATAAGTCCAAGAATGGATCCTCGAAAGGATTGGAAGGTGAGGCATCTTTTGGAGGAATGGCCACCACCATTGGATTCAGAAGACCATTTACACTGAAGAAAACCATGTTTATAGATTTGAAGGTCAAAACTACTAGGTGGAAAAGGAAAAAAACCACCTAAAAATCATGTCTCTGCCTATTTTCTAAGCCAAGTGTTGCACGTTTGAGCAGTCTTAGGAGATTGTTGTTATGGAGGGGAAAATCAAGCTCAATTTGGAAACTAGGGGCATTTTTGGAAACTAGACAAGATAAGCTTTCCAATGAGCTATCCTAGACTATATTTTGACACTAGGAAGGCAATCAAAACTCACCCTGAAGATGGCGCTGCACACTTCCTTCAAGCGCTGCGCATTTGACACTGACGTTGCGCACTTGATAGGGAGCCAAATTTTTCACTGTTTCTCTCTAGAAAATACTTTTCACCTGTAGGATTTTGATTTTCCACTGATGTAATTCATAATTATGATGTAATTAAAGTGTGTTTTTGTTACCTAGGGTAGATACATCAGATGAATGGTCTAAGTGGCATGTAATGAATCAGTTTGCTTCATATTAGTGATGATTTAGTTTGGCCACCCTAGCTATCAGTTCAATCTTTTGTGAGATTATTCCTCCTCTCATGGATTCAACCCTTGAGGCTAGGATTGGTTGTTTTGAGTCCTATATCATGTATTTTATCAGTCATTTTGTGGGTTGGACTCAGTGTGGATGCTCAGAGCTTGATTGTACATCTTCGTAAGCAGTTTGGCAGGAAATTAATAAGAATTGCAGCTATTTTTTGGGATCCCTGTGGTATGGAGTTCTAGTACAGTTTCTTCTTCTGTGACTATATGTTTATATGTTTTATGTATGCCATCAATCATTTCATTGCTTCTAGTTGAATGTTTTCAAGTTTGATAAGTAGAATCCATTATATCAGTGCTTTGTCTTGGGATATCATTCATCATTTCATGTTTTCTGCAGTCCAGGAAGGATCCATGATTGTCACATGCCCTTCTTCACTTCTCACTAGTCTAAAAAATCTCACTTCATCAAGCCCTAGAGTGCTAAAGCCTATGCCTACCTTGCCCCATAGAACACCCTACATTTCTGACCTAATTTCCCAGAACTAAACTGCCTAGCTCCTCCTGATCCGGCAAAAACCCTACAAAATCCAATCAAAACTTTCATGCTACTATACCTAGACTAAAATCATTTACTTGATACATTCATCTTTACTGAGATCCTTACGGAGAGAGCCCTATCCTGGCCTAGTAGGGCTAGCTACTTGCCTAAGCTTGGTTTGTCGTTACCCTGCCATTGCCTCCCTTCAGCCTGAGGTCAATCTAGGTGATAACATAGTGACAACCATATTGGGGAACGAAAGACTAATCACCTCGATACAATCTTGCATTTAAATTCTTGAACTTTGGATGATGAGTTTTAGAATTTACTAGGGTGAAGTAGAAAGTTGTAAAGAAATATAGAAAACTTCGAAATTTGAGCACACTGGCTTCGAGAAAATACACTAGGGCCAATCCAAATCCAAATCCTACCCCAGTAGTGGATAATCCTAACTTGATTTCAAGAAGTCTCAAAATACAAAAAAGTATAGTCAACTTAACACCTTCGATAAAAGTAGATTCCTGCCCGGATGAGTGGTTGTTCTTAGATAATATCCCTTTTGATTTGTCATTTGACCTTTATCTATTTAGAACCAAATCTGAAAGTACACTTGATGATATAGTCCCAGACCCGGATTTTATTGCAGATCTCGAAATTCAAAGGGAAAATCAGTCAATTGATGAGTATATCCTAAATTCTCTTCAATCATCCCTTACTACTGCTAAGATCCCTAAGTTTTCTGAACTAGTGTCCATTACCCTGAATTCATCATTATTCCCATCAACCTCTAAATTTCATTCCCAACCTCTGTTTATACCTACACTTCCCCTTCAACCTATCATATCCCATTAAACACCTATTACCCCTACTACTCCATCAAACCCTAGTAGTCCAATTGTTGTTTCAAATCCACCTCAAGTCATGCCTGCCCGATATGCACCCCTTGTTTTACCTCAGAATCTTGGTGATATGCCTGCTGAATACCAAAGTAAAATACCTCTTTTTGATGCCACTCAAAACATTACAGCTCAGCAACATGTTTATAAAATGAACGACTTCTTTGACCTTCATGAGGTAGAGATAGAAGATGTGACTATGAGATTGTTTGTCTAAAGCTTTGGAGGTCAAGTCCAAAAATGGTTCAGAGCTTTATCTGCAGCCTCTATCACCACTTTTCCAGTCCTACATAGAAAATTCCTGGATCGATGGGAGGTAAATAAGAATCCACTCTAAACTTTATCTGAGTATGAAAATATTAAAACAAATGTCGGTGAAAGTGTGCAAGATTATTGTGTGAGGTTTAATGCAGTATAGAATCCTATTCTGGCCAACATTAAACCACCAGAGGGGTTAGCTTTACTTAAGTTTCTGATGGTTTCTATATAGATATGGAATATCATTTACAGGAACGTGATCCCACCACACTAGAAGACATGCAGAAGAACTTTGTAAGTGTAGAAGCAAATCTGCTAGCCAAAAGAGAAATAATGAGATCTGAAAAAAGAGTGACCATAAAGGAGGAAGCATCTACCTTAGATTTCAAGATGGATACTTTGATCCGAACATTGGAGAGGATGGTTGACTGGCTGACCATCACAAATAGACCTAAAACACCAATCAGGAATCCAAATTTTAGAGGATAGTAGCAGTCCCAATTCCGGATCAAGTAGAGGTAATAAAAGGCAATGGACCAACCAACACAACAACAGCAGATTAGAACTCCTTTGCAGTAGAATTATGTTCAGGGAATGGAAGAAGAAGATGACGATGATCCGGTAATTGAAGCAAACGATTTTTTCACTACCGATGGTATGCCCATTTTTTTGATGGAAGATGAAGAATATGCAGAGGTTCCAGACATTCAAAGGGATGAATATTACATATTAAAAAATGATGCAGTTTTGGAGTGATCCAAATGGATCCAAGAACACTCTCTAAGTCTTCAAAATCTCTTAAAATCATGCCAAAGATAATAAAAAAATCACACACGAAGAACCCTTATAATGGTGGAAAAACACTATCAGGAGGCCAAAACCACGTGAAAACAGTGAAAAATAGAATATCGGAGGTCTGAACAAATGAATGCACAATAGCCATCAGATCTGGTCGATCAATGGTCTATCTCTGAGCAGCGGATCACAATCGACGGTGGCAATCAGCGGATATCGGCACAGACTATATAACACTTGCGATGGCGACCGGCGAGGTTAACTAGGATCGTCGATCATGCACGCAGATCAATAGCCCATGTTGCATCGCAGAATGACTATCGGAGATTATAAGAGCACTTAAAACAACCCAAGCTTATCATGATGTGCGATTGCGATCAATCACATCACAATATTGCAATTGGGGCCACACGGAGGAGCGGGCATATACACATACACATCGGCGATCCGATGAACTGGACCCGACGATTATATAAATATTATTTCATAAGATTTGAGATCCGCGAAAAGGCATTTTTAATGTATTTTGCGTATTTTGTTCATTAAACGAAATACAAGGGGTTAAGCACCGATGTGATAAGCCGGACTGGAAAGGGTTCCTTAAGGCTATTATATGTAATTTCAGATCCGCCATAAGCCATTTTTTATACATTTTCACAGTTTTAACGTATTTATAAAATACAAAGGGGAACCTTGGAGTAGGGCCAAAGAAACTTGAGATAGCGATGGAGGACAGACCTGATAGGGGAATAGACCATATTTAAGGACTTTTGAAGTCTGAAATGAACTATGTTTTGGCGGAATTTCACAGTCATGAAATCATTTTCTTGTGTTAGCAGAAAACAACCGTGTTTGGGATTCCAAAGGATTTCAAGGGGCCCAAGGCACTCTTACATTGTAGAATAGGTGGCCACCTCCCCTTTAGGCATTCTGCTATGATTGTTTGACACTAGAAGAGGGATTCGAAGCAAACAGAGGTTGAGGAGACTAAAAGCTGAGAATCTGAAATGAACAGGCAATGCAGTTTTGGCTTTAAAGCCACAGCAAACAGAAGACAGAGGGGAAGTGCCGAGACAAAGGTAATTCAAAGACAGAGAGAGATTAAGAGAGTCTGTGTACTCAGAGAAATATTGAGAGGTTCAAGAAAACTCTCACTGTTATATCTCTTGTGTATTGAGTCTCAAATTGAGTTCATACTATTGTCAAAACTCTGCTTGAAGACATAATATGAGGCCACCACTGAAGGTTGGACCAGGAGATGTAGCCCAGGAGTATTGGGTGAACTCCTCATTAACTTTGCTATGTTATGTGTGTCTATTATGTTTTTTGCTTACTGCTTCATTGTCTGTGTATTTCGCAATCTGATCGATCCATTGCATAAAATAACATAGGCAAATCCATGCACATGAGTCTGTAATACCTTATTATTTGTCTTAGATCTCATTTTCATATCAAGTGGTATCAGAGCATTAGGTTGCTAAGGTTATACAAGCTTGTGCTAGACTGTTTGTGAATGCTAACTAGGTCCAAGCTCAAATCAGGAGAAGGAGAACTAGTTGAAACTAACCAAGAAATTGGTAGAGTCTATCCTAGGGGGGAAATGGCAGAAGAAAATCCCTTGGAATCAGACTCTGAGTTCATGGACAGTTTCATGACCATGAGAGCCATGGTAGAAGAAATGTATAGAGAATTTAAGAAAGGTCGAAATGAAGATTCTTCAACTTCCAAAAAAGACAAAGGAACAGAAGAATCTCTTCTAGATGGCCATTCTGAAGGCAAAGGGAAAGGAAAAGTAGATCCTCTATCCACACCTCCTCATAGCCCTGAAAATAAAAAGAAGAAAGCATCTTTGATTAAATTAGATTTTAAATTTGGTTTGCCAATATATGATGGAGAGTTAAATGCAAAGAAGCTAGATAACTGGATTAGACAGATTGATGTGTATTGCAGGGTGCAGAGCATTGATTCAGACAGGAGTAAAATTCAGTTGGCTAGCCTACACCTTGGAGGAATTGCCTTGGTATGGTGGGAAGGCAGGACATAAGATGACTTGAAGAAACATGGTAAGATTCTTTTTGTCTGGAGTGAATTTGCTTCTGCAATTAAGAAACAATTCTATCCACTAGCTTATATGTAGCAAGCTATGATGAGTTGGAAAACTCTTCGGCAATTAAAAGGGAAAATTGTACAAAGTCATACCCAGGAATTTAGGAAAAGAGCTTTGATTCTAGGCATTTCTTTAGACTCACCTGAAACTTTGCTAAAGTATATAGGTGGTCTGCATAGTTATTTGAGGCACACCATTCTCATGTTTAACCCTACTAGCATAGATGAGGTATATGTTCAGGCTACCCATCTAGAGGCTAGAGGCAAGAATGTGAACCCAGAGATTGGGGGATCATCAAAACCCACTGCAAGCAAGAACAAGGAAAAGAGGAAGCAGAAATGGAAAGACATGAAGGAAAATGTTGTATAGAAGGCCAAGCCTTCATGCACTCACTGCAATAAGGATGGACATGATGATGAACATTGCTAGTCTTTGCATCTGGAGCTGAAACCCAAGAAGTTCGATGGCAAGAAGAAGAAGGTTGTTGCTGTTGTTCAGAAAGATTTGGGGTCAGACTTAGGTGATGAAACAATCATGACCACCACATGTATACAAGGTAAAAATTCTAAAGCATCTACTAGTAATTATTTCGAAACTATTGATAGTAAAGAAAATGAGAGGAAAAGATATGAGATTTTTCATATTAGAGTTATTTCCAAGCATCAAAAGATTGATACTTTGTTTGATAGTGGCTCACAAGTAAACTTAATTTCTGAAGCAATTGTAAAGAAGCTGGGATTACTAACCACATCTCACAAGAAGCCATATCCATTGAGTTGGTTATGTGATAAAGCAAAGCTACAAGTGACTAGACAACGTAAACTTAGGTTTGCCATTCGTTCAACATTTGTAGATGAGGTTGAGTTAGATGTAATTCCCTTGGATATATGTGGAATTGTCTTAGGAAGTCCTTACTTGTATGATAGAAAAGCCAGTTTCTATAGAGCTAAAAATAATAGAGTTTGTCTTGCCTCTTTGGTTTTCTTTTGTTTTCTTGCTTAGATAAGCCTTTGGAATTGAATTTCTTGCTGCCCCTGTGCTTTTTGACTTGCTTTAAGCTTGTGACCCAAGCCATGGACTGCGTATTTTTCATTTGAAATTAGCAAACTTTGTTAGCGCGCTTTTTGCCTTCACAGTCACGCTAGTGGCCCTTGTTGCTAACTGACAACCCGCGCCAATCCCTGTTTAGCGCGAGTTGCAGCCTGACATTCGCGCCAGGCCGTGTAGTTTTTGGTCCACTTGTTTTGCCTGCTGTCTGAGCTTGGATTTGTATTTTGCCACCTCTTTTTTAGTTGTTGGAGTGTGTTTAAGCCCTGTTTGACTGGTTTGCAACCTTTGTCCTCTGGGTGTTCGCCTCTTTCCATCGATTTCACACGTCAACCCTAGGGCATCTAGTGGTCGTGTGTGTCGAGCCTCCCGTGGGAGTTTTGGGTTCTTTGCTTATCCGGTTAACCTTGTGATTTCTTTTCACATTTTCTTTAGTGATTGTTGAAGTGTTTTTGAGTGATTTCCGAACAACTTGCTCTTGTTTGCTTGGATTTCCTTCTAGCTTTGTTTGAGCTTAGATCACATAGCTCGTGCGAAGCCTTATTTTCCTATTGATTTGGAGAACTATTTTAGTGTCTTGGGATTTCATTGTGCCTTCATTGAGTGAATTTGCTTCTTTTCTCAGTGTTGTTATCTTTCAAAATTCATTCTAGTGCATTGTGCTTGTAGAAAGGAATCAAATAATCTCTTTTGCATTTAATAGTGAATGGAATAGAACTTTTCATTATTTGCATTATTGAAAAGAAAAAGTTTTGTTTATTTTCCATTAGCTGCATTAGGTTGTTTGGTTGATTGAGTTCGTTTTGTTTGATTGAAGCTCTTAACCTTCTCGTAGTTAGTATTCATCGAACGAAATGGCTTTCTTTCGCATGTAGCTTGCATCTAGGAAATTGTTGAAGATCACATACGGTAGGGCCTTAAACTGAAACTTAACTAAAAGATCAACCATAAAATAAACCGAATTAACTTAAAAACGCATTGGAACATAACACAAATATTCTAGAGGTCTAGGCTAGAGACGTGCTCCGGCGTCGTTAAACCTAGTCACCTTTGTTCTCACATTAAGGTTGGGTGATTCCTCCTGGTGTGGTTCGATTGTGGTCTAGTACAGACTTGGGCTCCCACGTACCATCGCGTATATATGGGGAGACTCCACTAGGTTTGCATCCTTGATCCGTAGGAAGCCGTGTCTGCCGCCTTACAAGTCGTAACGCACCGAACACAGCATTCGGGAAGATTGACTGCAGTACGAAAAGTCCTTAGTTTTCATACGATTGCCAAGGTGTATAAGCAGTTTTACGGATTTTCTGGTAAACCCCTTTGCCTAGTTTCTCCAGAGTAGTCCCTTTTTGATCCTTTTCAGACCCTGTAAAAGAAAAGGCTCTATAGAGCATTTGTCACTTCGGGCTCTCAAAACATTCGAAGGCAACTAGAGTCACCTTTTGTCCTTTTCTCGACTCTTGAAAAATGAAAAGGTCAAGTTGTGTCCTAATGTCATAAAATTTATTCGGCCACGATAACATTTACCTTGGTAGATCTTGTTTGCATTTAGTTTTGAGTAGGGTCTTTTATCGTTAGTTTGCTTAGGGTCTTTGTTTGATCATCCTGGCGGATCCATCGACTCCGTCTCCTGTCCCAAGTGACCAAGGGTCTCCATCTTCTGTTTCCCCTGAGACGCCAGTTTGTGACGCTCTTCCCATTGTTCTGAGCATCCAACCGTTGAACTCTCGAGCTCCAGAGGATGAGCTTTACGACTTGTTTTGGAACCCTGTTTGGGAACCCTCTGAAGAGGACTTTCCCACCACTCCTGTTGGTGTTCCATCTCTAATGGCTTCTTCCGATATGGAGGATACATCTCCTGTGTCGAGTGGGATGCTCGTTATGTCGAGTATTGATACCCCCATTTTGGCTACATCCCCAATCATCTCTACGCCCTACACCGTTACGCCTCTTGGTGTCATGGTGCCGGCGTGCTATAGATCTTTGAGGGATGCTATGAACTCCACAGCTTCCTCTTCTATGTGGGATCAAAACATCGTCCCTACCACAGGACCGTTTGTTTCCCAAGTTCACCATACTAATGTTACAGCAATCCCGACCAATCCGACCATCTATGTTGCGTCGTCAACTCCAGTTGTTAGTGCCATTACAGCGTCATCTGCTGTCACTTCTGCTGCAGGCCCATCTCGAGGTCCAGCACAAAGTGGTCAATTGACACATACTGATAGAGTTGTGCACCCCGCAAGTGGTGCTCCTCCTGCTTCCGATCATATGACGGCAGAGGAGGCATATTTTCAGTACTTGTGCAATGTCGAGAACCCAGATGGGCAAGGCCCCTATTATGATCCTGAGAATCATTATTTGTATACCTCCTTGCTTGAAGAGCCTTACGTTGAGGCTTCCGTTCCATTGAGCATGGCTTGGGGTGCTACCGGATATGGTGGCGGCCAATACCATCAGGGTCAAGGACAGCCATCGCAAGGACCACCCTACCAGGGTCAATAGCCTTACTCGCAGCCTAATCATGGGCAGCAGTATAACGGCCAGAATTACCTAGGTCAACAAGGAGGCCCACAAGGACAACCCTATCAGGGACAACCTTTGGCCTCTAGTGGTCTGTCTTTCACATATCTTGGGCAACCTTCTGGAAACCCGGGACAACCCAATGCTCAACAAGGACAACCCAGTACCCAACAAGGCTACCCTTCGAGGCAACCTTATGGTCAGCAAGGTCAACCCGAAAACTAGCAAGGCAACCCTTCTGGGCAAGGGGGCCAGCCTTACGCACAGCAAGGCCAGCCTACCGCTCAGCAACCATCTGGTCAACAAGGACAATCCTCGGTTGCGCAAGGGCAGCCCCTTGCTCAGTAAGCTCGACCTTCTGGACGAACAGGGCCGTCTCAGATCCGACCAGGACAACCTTCTGGCCAGATGGCCCAGCATGCAGGCGGGTACCAATCCCGGCCTCCTCATTCAGGTGGGTATCAATCCTAGCATCCGTATTCAGGTGGGTATCAATCCCAACCTCCTTATTCAGGCGGGTATCAATCCCAGCCCCCTTATTCAGGTGGGTATCAATCCCAGCCTCCTTTTTCAGGTGGGTATCAATCCCAGCCTCCTTATTCAGGTGGGTATCAATCCCAGCCTCCTTATTCGGGTGGGTATCAATCCCAACCCCCGTATTCATGTGGGTATCAATCCCAATTTGGTCATCAAATGCCGCCTGGTTCCCAGGCTCAATACCGATACCAGCAACCCCAGGGGCAAAATAAATATACCCCGTATCAAAATTACCAGCAGCCGCAAGGTAACCCTTATCAAAATTATCAACAACCTGCTGGCCAGTATGGTAACCAATGGGGCGCTGGGGGGCAGAACCAATATCAGCAACCCAGTTCTGGAAACAACCCTTACGGACAAAATCCTTCTGGACAAGGCCCTTTTGGACCTGGTCCATCGGGACAAGGCCAGTGGGGGCAATTAGGAACTGGTTGGAATTCTGGCTCTACCTCGTATCCTGGACAAATGTCCTTTAATCCGTAGCTACCATTTCTAGCGACGTTGGAACTGCCTGATGTGTCGAAGTTAACAAATGATCCCATTTTACATAATCCAAAATGGCCACCAGTTCCAACTAAGATACCTAGTGACTGTCCCAAATTCGACGGAAAAGCCGAAGAGGACCCTCAAGCTCACGTGATGACGTATCACTTATGGTGTTCGTCAAATTCATGGCTTGATGACTCAATTCGGCTTCGCCTCTTTCAGAGGACTCTCATTGGTTCAGCCGCTAAATGGTATATTGAATTGACCCGCGCGTCATTTCAAGATTTCAATTCGTTGGCCTGGCATTCCTTACTCACTTTCAGTTACCCATTCGGTACAAGACAGGGACTCACCTCCTTACGTCTCTTAAGCAGGATACGGCTACGCATATCTCCGATCACATTCATGAATGGAGAA
This sequence comes from Pinus taeda, assembly GCA_000404065.3. NCBI lineage: Eukaryota > Viridiplantae > Streptophyta > Pinopsida > Pinales > Pinaceae > Pinus > Pinus taeda. The sequence goes on from APFE031479199.1 coordinate 65,169, forward strand.
GGCATCACAAGTTGATCAAGTTCTGGGTTCCTGATCAACTCCTCACCGACTGGTTCACGACTTCCTTTGTCCCTAAGATTGCATGGGACATTGCTATGGGAGCCTGTGTAACTAAAGAGCAAGCAATCGCACGCACTCAGTACCTAGACTTAGTTTACTCTCAGTCTGGTACCTTGTATGAATATTTTCCGGATGCCCCAAGGCCCGGTACATCCAAGGCTCCGCCCAAGCCATCTGTCGATGGAGTCATTGGCTCTGTGAACCCGGCCTCTAAAAAATCATCGAACCCTGGGAAGAAAAAGTCAAGTGCATCCAACGAAAACACTTCTCAAGGTGATTTAAATTCTGGTAACACTTCTGAGGTCAACGCCGTCCAGTCCACCATGGCGGGAAAGGCCTCGAAAGGAAAGAAAAAGGAAAACGGGAAAGGGAAAAATAAATCCGAGCAACCGAAACAGGAATCCTCTAAACCTCCAGCCAAGGAAGGAGCTAAGTGCAAACCCAAGTATCCATGCCTCATTTGTGAGGAGGATCACTATACTAAGGACTGCCCCAGGCAGTCCAAAGTTAGTCGTTTGTTGAAGGGTGCTCCTGGGGTCCCTGCGGTTCTTAAATAACCCTTTCCCTCTCAGCAAACTCAAATGGTGGTTGATCCCTCTTCTTCTCCCTTCGGTTCCCAGGTCTTCATGGCTGGAACTAGTCACGTTCATGTAACGACTCGAGCGAAGGAGTATCCCTCGTCTGCCGGGAAGGAGCCAGAGGTCCCCTCAAGTGCTCCTTCGTCCAGCTCTAGTCCCCTCCATATCGAGAGACCGAGTACTGACAGGACAATCTGACCCCCTCCCAAAGGGGTACTCAGAAGATCTTCTTATAATCCGAATGCTCGTGCTGCCTAGCACTATAGCATCATAGAGGACTTAGCGCAGGCTCTGTCGACTATGTCCGCCTTAGAGGTTCTTCAGAGCTTCCCCCCCCAGAGGAAGTCCCTGCTATCGGCCATCGGTGGCATCAACCTAGCGGACTCGGATTTTATTACCTTCGACCTCGAGAGCCATGTTCCTCGACTGCCTCATCAAATCGCTTTTCTCATTCAAGTCGTCATCAATTCCAAAACGATCCATCATACAGTTATTGATGAAGGCGCATCAACCTGCATTATGTCTATTACGTGTTGGAAAGAAATCGGGTCCCCGACTCTGAGTCAGTCTCCAACGACCTTGGAAGCTTTCGATGGGAGAGAATCCCATCCTTATGGTATTCTTCAACGATTACCAATCACCTTAGAAGGGAAGACCTTGGAAGTAGAAGTTGAGGTTGTTGACGCAAATATCACATATAACCTCCTTCTAGGCCGGAGTTGGACGTACGCCATGCATGTTGTGGCTTCATCCCTCTTCCGTGTCATTCGTTTCCCTCATCAGGGGAAAATTGTCACGGTTGACCAGCTTTCTTTCTTCGCTTCCTCTTCTGAGGGGAATGTACCATTCGTTGAGCATACCTCCATTCCGTTTGAGAGTGTGGGAGCTGGGCTTTTCAAAG
>APFE031479210.1:26681-60994 GCA_000404065.3 Pinus taeda
GAATAGTTTTTGTTACAATGATTTGGGCCACTAACATGGCTTATGAAACTTGCTCACCTGACAGTTTTTATAATTAGTCAATTTAATTAAAAAATGGAAAAACAAACATAATTTTTTGTGAATTAAGTTTCAATGTTTGATTTGTGAATAATATTAAAAATATTCTAGAATATTTCATAGAAATTAAATAGTCACAAGCTTAACCACATAGATTTACTCTGGGAGTATGGAAAGAATTGAACTAGTGACAACTTTGGGACTTTTTATTTTGTGAATAATATTAAAAATATTCTAGAGTATTTCATAGAAATTAGATGGTCACCATCTCAACCACTTAAACTTACTCTTAGAGTATAGAAAGAATGGAAATAATTAAAGTAGTAATCATTCCAGAACTTTTTATTGTGTTAATTATTAATTATATATGTCTTTATTTAAAATTATATTTATTGATTTTTTTTAAATATATGTGTTAAATTATATTGAGTTATTATTTATATAATTATATAATGTATTTTAAATTAATTAAAAATTTATTATTTGATTTTATTTAATTATATAGTGTTAATTTTATAATGGTAGTTATTAGTCCTTGCTTTGGTATAGCAAGCTTACTGATCTATACCATTCGGATAATATTAAATTATTTTATTATTCCTATTAAATTTTTTTTAACCAATATTTCAAAAAAAAAAATCTGCCAAACAAATTTTTATCCAAAGTTTCAGTTTGGACCTCTTACTGTCGAGGAGAGTAATCAGAGAAGCCAAAAATAATGTGAAGGTGAAGAGTTTAAAGAAAAACCACACAGGGTTTTGCTATCTGTGAAATTCATTTAAATCATACAATGTTCACAGAAAAATCAAGTAGGGTTGTTTATTTGTGAAATTCATTTAAATTATACAATGTTCAAAGAAAAATCAAGTAGGGTTGTTGTTATCTGCAAAATTCAATCAAAAAGTTTTATTATACAGTATGAATTCTTGTCATATACAAATTTACAAACAATTGGATGCTATTTACATATATTATTTTGATTCCCCTACTATGAAAATGTTTTTTCCTCTTTTCCACTATTACTTCATAAAAAAATAAAAAATAAAAATTCATAGACTAAGAGGCTTTTCTCCTGTCTTTTTCCTCATAGTTTATAAAAAACAGTGTGAGTTAGCTTATAAAAAAGGATTCCCATGGTTTTACACACTGGTTTTTGAAAGACTAAATTACTAGTTATTTAGAGACAAAATAGAATGTAGTAGTTGCTCTAGCAAATCCATATCCTAAACCAAACCACTCGCAATGAAAATAATTACATTTTTCAAAATAATTAAAAATTTTCCACAGAAAATGTGCACAAAAGGCGGAAAAAGTTTTTTCACATTTAAAAATAAAACTTACAATTTAATTCATTGTTTTTAAGTTCTCCAAAGAAACGAAGTTTTTTCACAACTAAAAGTAAAACTTACAATTTAATTCATTGTTTTTAAGTTCCGCAAAGAAATGAAGTTTAGTTTGCATTACAATTTTCAAAATAATTATTTTTTTTCCAAAAAAGGTACACAAAATGTGGAAAGAATTTTTTCATAGTTAAAACTTACAATTTAATTCATTGTTTTATTATGCACAAATTTAAACTTACAGTTTTATCTTCAATGATTTCAGGTTTAAACTTAAATTACAATTTTATCATCTATTCATTTTCTGGACATATCACAAATAAAATTGCAGATTTAATTTTTTTTACAAATAAAACGTACATCACTGAACAATAGCATGTTTCATGTTTTACCACATGCCAAAAAAAGGTGATTTCTCATCCCTTCTGCAAAAAAAATTCTTCTTACTTTAGGAAAACAATTCAATGAAGCCATTAGAAAATGCTAATTGTGGGTAAAGGGCTTTGCTTGTTCAGAAAGCATTCGCAGATAACTTATCTTGTTATTGTGATTAACAAGGAGATAGGGAAGTCGCAGGATCCAATGTTAGGTAGCCAGAGAGGGAGTTGGGAAGTTGGTCTGGGCTCCCTTAAGCTTTCTAGATGCTTTGTTATATGCCCTCACAACCTATCACCAATATAACATGTGTCCAACCATCTAAGATTTTTAATGGAGGGGTCTTTGATTTCCGCTTTGTAGCGATGCCAGAGTCTCTTTCTTAACCTTTATAACACACTTCCTTGGTACCTGTAGGTGTGCAAAGGCCATCACCACCTCTTTACCATTGGCTTTGTTATATGCCGAGAAGTTGGTCTTCGCCTGGGCTCTTTTCAGATTTCTAGCTACTTTATCATATGTTGTGACATCCCCAAACTCGTGATTTAATTTTTGGACATTTTTACTATTACATATAAGTAAATTAGTGACAATTAGTTATTGTATTATTATTAATAATAATTAGTAATTAAGTTGTTATGAAAAATTTACACTGTTATTAAGGAATATTCGAGGAATTATGAGTGAACCTTAGTAACTTTCATTTCACGAGACAATTATTAGTTAACGGAAGTTATTCTCTCATCTCCTCTTCCTTCAAGAAAAAGGAGGAGAGCTAAAAGTGGGAAGATTTGAGGAATTATGGATGAACCTCAGTAACTCTCATTTCACCAGACAATTATCAGTTAAAGGGAGTTATTCCCTCATCTCCTCTTCCTCCAAGAAAGAGGAGAAGAGTGAAAAGAGGGTGTTGGAAAAAGAGGAAGGGATTCCTGGCGCTGAATAGAACTTCAGTGGGAAAACCTCTTGAGATTAGCTTCCCTAGTGGAAGGAAGAGTTTGCAAGTGGGACTTGGGGTCTTGAACCCGAAACAAATTCACTGCTACCTTGAGAAACTGTTATGAAGGAATTGAGGAGCTTGGGGGGGAGTTATTCCCTCATCTTCTCTTCCTCCAAGAAAAGGGAGGAGACTAAAAGAGAGGGGGTTGGGAAAAGAGGAAGGGATTACTAGGGCTGAACAGGAATTCATTGGGAAAACTTCGTAAATTTAGCTTCCCCAGCGGAAAGAAGTGTTTGTAGGCTGGACTTGGGGTCTTGAGGCCTAAAGAATTTCAGTGCTTCCTTTAGACACTGTTTTGAAGGAATTGATGAGCTTGGGGGAGAATATTCCTGGGGAATATTGAAAGTAATCATCTGTAATACCCTGGAACAAGTAAATATTCTGCTGTAATTAATTGTTTTACTGTATTTAACTGCAAACCAAGAATGAGGATTATTTGAATTAACAAATGATATTTTATTTAATGAATGATCATGGAAACATGTCTTCAAGTTTTTCTTTTTTTGAAAAGAAAACGAGGAGGGAAGCTGGGCAATTAGGCGGTTGCTGGAAAACAACCCTAACTGCCCTCCCCAACTGAAAACACCTCGAGAAAAGGAGGTAGGGGGAGGAAAAATGGGTAGTAAGGGGACAGACCGTGAAGGAGGTTGTGAAGTCTGGTAAGGACCAGATCGTAAGCACTCAGTAAGAAGTAAACTTGCAGAGGTTATTGACTTGGCAAGGGAGCTTGGGGGGAGATGTTATCGAGCAGGACGTATCTCATGGTTGGGCGGATAACAGTCAGACAGTAACGGGTACAATCTTGTAAAGTGTAAAAGTTGCTTCTGACAGAAAACAGGTAAGTGGCCTCTCCTGGAAGTCATTATTTTTCAGATATTGATAAAAGGCTAAACCTGGATGTGTTTATGTTAAACATAAAAGAAAGAAATAAAAACATAATCCTGTGTGATGATTAAATTCTGGAACTACAGTACAGAAGACAAAATCCCGAATATAGTTACAAAGCAACGAGAATAATAGTATTCTTCTTTTCTGGGAAAAGAGTAAGAAAACACAAGAAGTTCGTACTTATACATATAAGTAGCGGAAACCAAATATCATTGTATTCTCCAGTTTTTCAGTAGGAGATAAAAGAATTCCTGTATATCTGTCTGTAATCATATATAAAGAATTCCTGTATATTTGTATGAAATTATAGATAAAGAAATTATTGTATATCTGCAAGTAATTATATACATACATAAACAGAAAACATACCAGACAAGAACAGACAAACATGGATGGGTCATAGAGTCCTATTGGACTGCGACCTGGCCTAATAATAACACGTATAACCGAATCGATTTCAGGTACCTGTAAGACACAAACATCACCGTGTCACAATGAAGAAGTAAGGCCAAACTCTGGGCTATAGAAGGGTTTAATAGAATTACAGAAGTCTGTATGGCAGAGACCTGACCACGGTGGGTCGCATCTTGTTAAAAAAAAACAATGACCCGAAAGGTCGAACAGTAATAATGGTAAGGAAGACTGTGAGCCAAGGTGAATTATTATACATTCAAAGCAGAAAGGGTTTCAGTAATTAACCCTTCATCCACTTAGTAATTAACCCGGCGGACCAGAGTGTCGCCTCAGACCTTTGGTAGGAATTATAGATAAAAGAAAACCCCCATAATGCAAATACATGGTTAAATACAAATAATGCCGAACCCATAACTCGACTGAGGAGTCGTATCAGTCAGCAAATCCCCGGAAAGATAAACCCGTGGACAGTTGGACTCGTAACCAAAAGAACCTAACAATTAATAGGTTCGGAAGGGGGAGCCTTTAACTCCTATGTTGAGAAATTAAACTAACTAGAGAAAGTTACTATAATAATTATGTCAGAGCAGCACTGCAAGTAGCAAGCGATTAAAAGGATACCAAGTACGAGAATGGCCATGGCCGTGGGTGACCTGCTAAGCCCTAGAGAAATAACCAGTAAATAAAATAATTGCATCGGCAAAAATCATGTAAAAAGAGCATATTGACTTTAAAATTCCAATAATTATTTTACAATCATGGAAAAACGTAAGTCGCATATAATCCATCCTGTCAAGGCGGTTACAGAGCATAGAGTTGCATCTAAAATGCGATTTAGGTAAGCATAGAACAAGGAATAACATGCATGACGGCAAAATATACAGTGAACATAAAATTGTGAGACTATAAAACATTAATTCGAACCGCAAAGGATGGCTTATAAACTGTAGGTCTATCTCATAAATTTGCATAGAGATAATTGTTAGAATTCTCAGAATCGTAACAAATTTATACATATATAAGTCCAGGTACACCGAGGGGAAATACCCCAACGTGGTCTTAATTCTAAGCCACGAGGAGCCCTCGGTTCCCTTTGAGAAACTGAATTACAATAGAAACCCATATCAAAAGTTAAAGAAAAACAACGGCCGCCGAGGAGGGCTTCACATTCCAGGTCTAGAATGAAACCCTCGAGCCTCATGGATTACACTACATCAAAGAAAAGCCCTTAACTCGGTACACTTACCCGGTATACAACGTTCAAGCCGAATATCTGAGCGAATCACCAGGTTGGAAACCCCTAGGTCGCCATCATATAAGATGTAACCTGCAAATTGAAAATAGTTCACAGTGCGATGAGTATGAATTCAGCTGTAGAAGACTAAAGAACAGCAACAAACGTTTTACCTCGTATGGCAAGCCTATAAAATAAAAACGCAGTCGAGCTAGCTGTACTGCATACCTAGTTGAAACGCAAGTAAGGCAGACAAGCCTCCGCCCGATAACCCTCGTCGGACACCCCTGGTTGCAGAGAGAAGTGTTTTCTCAGGGAAGCCAAAATGAGAAGGCCGAGCGCGAGAGGCGATGGAAAAATGAATGCCATGCAGAACTGAACGATGGTATAGTCTCCCAAGGTCGCCAGCTTCGAGGTGATGCCTGCTGCGCCACGTCAACAAGGACAGCGGAGCAATTAAGGCAGAAAAGCGCGCCATCAACCCAAAATATCAACATAAGTTATGGCAAGAAACTTCAGGCAACCATTAACACAATCCCATAATTTCATTAACCGGAAAAATGTTTAACAACGACCATCATCGGTGAGCGGGTTTGTAACCCGAGCCAAATTTAAATGACCAGTCCTGCTATGTCAGGCATCCATCAAGTGCATAGTTAATAGGCGCCAGATGGCTATAGTACCCGGTAATATAATAACACATAAAAAAAATTGATTTTACTGTGGCAGCTAAAGTTTAGGAGTGTTACAAATTGTTATCAGAGCGAAGGTTTCCATACTGAGACCTCTGGAATAATCCCGAATAAGTGATAATAAATATCGCAAACACAAAAAAAAAAAAAAATAAATATATTTTCTTTTGTTCTCGTTGTTGCAGTCACAATTTAGTTATGTGCAATGAAACAGTTAATACTGCTAATTACTCCTCTGGTTCCATTTTAGGCAAAGTCAAAAGAATCAGTAGAGAAACTACAGTCAGTAAGTATGCAAAGAACTGACCCTGGGGATAACCCAGAATTATGGGTACAACTTGGTGAAGAAACACGTAGCACGAATCTTGCAATATTAGAGACCGTACAGGAACTGAAGAATGAAATGGCCGGACTACGGGAAGACAATGCACGTCTAACGATGGAGCAAGAAAGGATTTTAAAGAGTTTATCTGACAGACAGAACGTGCCACCAACCAATCCTAGTGTAGAACAATAGAGGTTGTCAGAGGAACAAAACCATCATTCAGAACCTGAAAGGACAGAGGAGAGGGAGGAACGATTTGATAATGTGTCTGAACAACAGACTTCAAAACGACAACGGATAGAGTTGCAGGGAGGATTTCGTAAGATTAAACCCTCACACTTTGATGGAGAACAGGAAGAAGCAACAGAAGCATGGTTAATAAACATGAACAAATATTTTCAGTTGTACGAATATGACCTTAACCTCAAGACACGTTTGGCCATTTTTCAGCTACAGGGAAAAGCAACCCTGTGGTGGGAAGAAGTTAAGATCGTTAAAGGAGTAAGCGAACAAACCATAACTTGGGAGAAATTTTAGAAGTATTTTAAAGAAAGATACCTGACCGAGCGTTTTTACGATGAAAAGGCGAGAGAATTCCATGATTTAAGGTTAGGACAGTAGACTATGGACAAATTCATCACTCGTTTTACTTCCCTGCCTCGTTATGTGCCTTACATTAGAGAAGAAAAAGCTAAGGTACAAAGATTTATTAGTAGTTTGCCCTTGTACATACGAGAAAGGATTGAATTTGACAATCCTAGAACAATGGACGAAGCGATCCGAAAATCTAGGATCTACTACCAACAAAATAAGTAGAAAGGAGAAGCTTCGAATAAAAGATGGAATGATAAAAGAACTAACAAGACAGTTGGGAACGGTAAAGGAAATCGCAGCAGCGGAGGAAAAGGAATTAGCAAGGGACATAATAGCAGAACCTTACAGCAGGGCTCATTTAAATCCAAGCCAACCGGTGAATCAAGAGTGGGTGAACAGTTTGCCAGATTGGATGGTGAAGGGGCAGTCAGACCCCCAGTGCAGTGTTGGGGCTGCGGTGGACCCCATTACATCAAAAACTGCCCACAGCGGAAGGGAACCGAACAGGTGTCCCAAATCCATGAAGCATCAACAATTGGTGATGTGGGACGTAGCATGCCAAGGATTAATGCAGCCGTGGACGATCGTGAGGCGGAGTACCAGCCAACTATGGTGGAATTCGAAGGTAAAATCTCATACCTTTCCGTAACTGTTTTAATAGACCTGGGAGCCACCTTAAGTTATATTAGTCCAAAAGTAGTGGAGTGTTGTAAATTGCAAACAGTTAAATTCAAGAATCCATGGCTGGTACAACTAGCCACCGGGGCCAAGAGACGAGTGCTGGCAAAAATTAATAATTGTCCTTTAACAATAGCAGGGCAGCTAGTAATAGCAGAGTTAAACGTACTTCCTCTTGGCTCATATGATGTTCTAATCGGTATGGACTGGTTAGAAAAACACTGGTCATTAGTGAACTGCAAGACAAAAACCATTTTTTATAAAAATTAACTTGGTGAAAGACAAGAATTGTAAGGAATTAAACGACCAGTGCAGGTTCAGCCAATAACAACGTCCCAGTTGGCGAAATGTCTAAAGAAGGGATGTCAAATTTATGCCATACAGGTAGGCTATGCTGATTCCAAGGATAAAACAGCCATGCTGGATAACATCCCTGTTATTCAGGAATTCGCGGATGTATTTCCGGAAGAAATTCCCGGATTACCACCTAAAAGGGACATAGACTTTACCATTGAATTAATACCAGGGGCAGCACCGGTATCACGAGCACCGTATAAAATGAGCGTGTCTAAGTTAACAGAATTAAAAATGCAGCTACAGGAACTGCTAGACAAGCATTATATTCACCCTAGTGTATCTCCATGGGGAGCCCTAGTGTTATTTGTCAAGAAAAAGGATGGAACCCTTCGAATGTGTATAGATTACCATCAGCTAAACAAGTTGACAATCAAAAATAAATATCCTCTACCTCGGATCGATGAGCTTTTCGATCAGGTGAAGGGTGCCACAATGTTTTCCAAAATTGACTTGCGCTCGGGTTACCACTAGATTAGGATCAAGGAGGAAGACATCGCTAAAACAACTTTCAGAACAAGGTATGGGCACTATGAGTTTGTGGTGTTGCCTTTTGGTTTGACCAATGCCCCTGCCAATTTCATGTGTTTAATGAACAACGTGTTTCACCAATTTTTGGACAAATTTGTGTTGATATTCATTGATGACATATTGATATATTCTCGCTCTAGGGAAGAGCACCAGGAACATCTCAGGAAAGTACTACAAACTCTCCGAGAGCATCAATTGTATGCTAAATTTAGTAAGTGTGATTTCTTCAAAGAGGAAATACAATACTTAAGCCATATAATCACCAAAGAGGGGATTGCAGTGGACCCGGAAAAAATCAGGACCATAATGGAATGGCTTGTACCAAAGGACGTAGTGGATATCAGGTCCTTTATGGGATTAGCTGGTTATTACAGACGGTTTGTGGAAGGTTTTTCTAGAGTAACATACCCCGTCACCTCCTTACAAAAGAAAGGAAGGGCATTCAAATGGACCCCAGAATGTCAACAAAGCTTTGAGCAGCTTAAGCACTTGCTCACCACAGCACCCATTCTAAGTATAGCTGATCCTAATAAGGACTATGTGGTGTGCACTGATGCAAGCAAGGAGGGAGTGGGGGGTGTATTAATGCAGGAAGGAAAAGTGATTGCGTACGAATCAAGGAAGCTAAAGGAGCACGAGCAAAAGTATTCTGCTTATGACTTAGAATTAGTAGCTGTCATACACGCACTAAAGATGTGGCGACATTATCTCTTGGGGAGGAAATTTTTATTACTAACAGACCATCACAGTTTGACAAGTTATTTCAGCCAACCCACTCTAAATGCGAGACAGGCACGCTGGGCAGATTTTCTAAGCGGGTTTGACTTCGATATTAAACACTTGAAGGGGAAGGAAAACCAGGTGGCTGACGCCTTAAGCTGGAAGGTACAATGTTTGTACGAACTCTCTTCTAGTGAATGGAAAAATCCCTTAAAGGAAATGATAAGAAAAACAGCAGAACAAGATGTCGAATATCAGCAAATTAGACAGCAAATACAACAATCTATCAACGAGGGAAATCAGTAAGAATATGAAGTGGATGAAGATGGAATGTTGCATTATAAAAAGAGACTGTATGTACCTGGTCAAAACAGTCTTAAAAATCTGATTTTAGATGAATTTCACATCAACCACTATGTGGGACACCCTGGGTATCAAAAGATGATCATTGCACTTCGGAAAGAGTATTATTGGCCAGGGATGAAAAAGGATGTAGCTGAATATCTAGCTCGGTGTTTAGAATGTCAGTAAATTAAAGCAGAGCATCAGCACCCAACAGGATTATTACAACCCTTACCCATTCCAGAATGGAAATGGGAAACCATTTCTATGGATTTCATAACAGGGTTACCTCGGACAAAGAAAAGCAATGATTCTATTATGGTGGTGGTGGACAAGTTGAGTAAAGCAGCACATTTCATACCCGTGCAATCGACATTCAGAGCTGTACAAATTGCCCATGTTTTCATGCAGAATGTGTTCAAACTGCATGGACTTCCAAAGATAATAATCTCTGATCGTGACGTGAAATTCACATCAGCTTTTTGGAAGACATTATTTGCCGAATTGGGGACACAACTGCATTTCAATACAGCTTACCACCCCCAGACCGACGGTCAAACAGAGAGAGTGAACCAGGTGCTTGAAGACATGTTAAGAGCCTATGTAATGCAGAAACCAACACAGTGGGAGGAGTATTTACACTTGGTAGAATTTGCATACAATAATGAATACCACACTTCGTTGCGGATGAGTCCCTTTGAGGTTCTGTACGGGTGGAAATGTCGGACAACCTCAAGCTGGGGTGGACCTGAGGACAAATTGAGATTAGGACCAGAGATGCTCAAGGAAATGGAAGATATGGTCAAAAGAGTACGCACTAATTTAAAAGCTACACAGGATAGACAAAAGAGCTTCGCTGACCGGAAGAGGAGGTTCAAAGAATATCAAGTTGGTGACCATGTTTATGTGAGGATCCAAGTCAGGAAAAGTAAATTGCAGTGGAGCAGGTGTGCCAAGTTGGCACCCCGATATTATGGACCATTCTAGATCTTGGCAAGAATTGGGCCAGTAGCTTACCGACTCGCCCTGCCAAGTCACATTCGAGTCCATAATGTCTTCCATGTTTCGGTATTAAAAAAATACATTTATGATCCTAAACATGTGGTCAGATGGCATGATATACAGGGAAAGACTAATATAGATAGACCTAACGCAAATTTATGATTTAAAGAAACTGATTGGAATATTGTTGATGCAGGTCGAACCGGAAGGAGAAGTCTTGGTCGAGCCACTGAGCATCCTCGACCAGAGAGAAGTACAGCTCCGGAAGCGAGTTATTACCCAAATTAAAGTGCAGTGGTAGCACTTTGGCCTGACGAGGCCACTTGGGAAGATGAAGAGCTTGTAAGAAAATCTTACCCGAAGTTATTCATGACGAAAGGACATCAGGACGATGTCCAATCTCAGGAGGGGGAGATGTAATTCCCTGGAACAAGTAAATATTCTGCTGTAATTAATTGTTTTACTGTATTTAACTGCAAACCAAGAATGAGGATTATTTGAATTAACAAATGATATTTTATTTAATGAATGATCATGGAAACATGTCTTCAAGTTTTTCTTTTTTTGAAAAGAAAAGGGAGACTGACAACTTCCGAGGAGGGAAGTTGGGCAATTAGGTGGTTGCTGGAAAACAACCCTAACTGCCCTCCCCAACTAAAAACACCTCGAGAAAAGGAGGTAGGGGGAGGAAAAATGGGCAGTAAGGGGACAGATCGCGGAGGAGGTTGCAAAGTCTGGTAAGGACCAGATCATAAGCACTCAGTAAGAAGTAAACTTGCAGAGGTTATTGACCTGGCAAGGGAGCTTGGGGGGAGATGTCGTCGAGCAGGATGTATCTCATGGTTGGGCGGATAACAGTCAGACAGTAACCGGTACAATCTTGTAAAGTGTAAAAGTTGCTTCTGACAGAAAACATGTAAGTGCTTCTGACAGAAAACATGTAAGTGGCCTCTCCTGGAAGTCATTATTTTTCAGATATTGATAAAAGGCTAAACCTGGATGTGTTTATGTTAAACATAAAAGAAAGAAATAAAAACATAATCCTGTGTGATGATTAAATTCTGGAACTACAGTACAGAAGACAAAATCCCGAATATAGTTACAAAGCAACGAGAATAATAATATTCTTCTTTTCTGGGAAAAGAGTAAGAAAACGCAAGAAGTTCGTACTTATACATATAAGTAGCGGAAACCAAATATCATTGTATTCTCCAGTTTTTCAGTAGGAGATAAAAGAATTCCTGTATATCTATCTGTAATCATATATAAAGAATTCCTGTACATTTGTATGAAATTATAGATAAAGAAATTCTTGTATATCTGCAAGTAATTATATACATACATAAACATAAAACATACCAAATAAGAACAAACAAACATGGATGGGTCATAGAGTCCTATTGGACTGCGACCTGGCCTAATAATAACACGTATAACCGAATCGATTTCAGGTACCTGTAAGACACAAACATCACCGTGTCACAATGAAGAAGTAAGGCCAAACTCTGGGCTATAGAAGGGTTTAATAGAATTACAAAAGTCTGTATGACAGAGACCTGACCACGATGGGTTGCATCTTGTTAAAAAAACAATGACCTAAAAGGTCGAACAGTAACAATGGTAAGGAAGATTGTGAGCCAAGGTGAATTATTATACATTCAAAGCAGAAAGGGTTTCAGTAATTAACCCTTCATCCACTTAGTAATTAGCCCGGCAGACCAGAGTGTCGCCTCAGACCTTTGGTAGGAATTATAGATAAAAGAAAACCCCCATAATGAAAATACATGGTTAAATACAAATAACGCCGAACCCATAACTCGAATGAGGAGTTGTATCAGTCAGCAAATCCCCGGAAAGATAAACCCATGGACAGTTGGACTCGTAACCAAAAGAACCTAACAATTAATAGGTTCGGAAGGGGTAGTCTTTAACTCCTATGTTGAGAAATTAAACTAACTAGAGAAACTTACTATAATAATTATGTGAGAGCAGCACCGCGAGTAGCAAGCAATTAAAAGGAGACCAAGTACGAGAATGGCCATGGTCGTGGGCGACCTGCTAAGCCCTAGAGAAATAACCAGTAAATAAAATAATTGCATGGGAAAAAATCATGTAAAAAGAGCATATTGACTTTAAAATTCCAATAATTATTTTACAATCATGGAAAAACGTAAGTCGCATATAATCCATCCTATCAAGGCGGTTACAGAGCATAGAGTTGCATCTAAAATGCGACTTAGGTAAGCATATAACAAGGAATAACATGCATGACGGAAAAATATACAGTGAACATAAAACTATGAGACTATAAAACATTAATTCGAACCGCAAAGGATGGCTTATAAACTTTAGGTCTATCTCATAAATTTGCATAGAGATAATTGTTGGAATTCTCATAATCGTAACAAATTTATACATATATAAGTCCAGGTACACCGAGGGGAAATACCCCAACGTGGTCTTAAGTCTAAGCCACGAGGAGCCCTCGGTTCCCTTTGAGAAATTGAAGTACAATAGAAACCCATATCAAAAGTTAAAGAAAAACAACGGCCACGAGGAGGGCTTCACATTCCAGGTCTGGAATGAAACCCTCGAGCGCCTCATGGACTATACTGCATCAAACAAAAGCCCTTAACTCGGTACGCTTACCTGGTATACAGCGTTCAGGCCGAATATCTGAGCGAATCACCAGGTTGGCAACCCCCAGGTCGCCATCATATAAAACATAACCTGGAAATTGAAAATAGTTCACAGTGCGATGAGTATGAATTCAGTTGTAGAAGACTAAAGAACAACAACATACGTTTTACCTCGTATGGTAAGCCTATAAAATAAAAACGCAGTCGAGCTAGCTGTACTGCATACCTGGTTGAAACGCAAGTAAGGCAGACAAGCCTCCGCCCGATAACCCTCGCCGGATACCCCTAGTTGCAGAGAGCAGTGTTTTCTCAGGGAAGCCAAAATGAGAAGGCCGAGCGCGAGAGGCGGTGGAAAAATGAATGCCATGCAGAACTGAACGATGGTATAGTCTCCCAAGGTCGCCAGCTTCGAGGTGATGCCTGTCGCACCACGTCAACAAGGACAGTGGAGCAATTAAGGCAGAAAAGCGCGCCATCAACCCAAAATATCAACATAAGTTACGACAAGAAACTTCAGGCAACCATTAACACAATCCCTTAATTTCATTAACCGGAAAAATGTTTAACAACGACCATCATCGGTGAGCGGGTTTGTAACCCGAGCCAAACTTAAATGACTAGTCCTGCTATGTCAGGCATCCATCAAGTGCATAGTTAATAGGCGCTAGATGGCTATGGTACCCGGTAATATAATAACACATAAAAAAAAATTGATTTTACCGTGGCAATTAAAGTATAGAAGTGTTACATCATCAAATTCTCATTAGAAGGGTGGAGAGATGGAGGATCTCGGAGGAGAATATTCTTGGGGAAATATTGAAAGAATCGCCAAATTCTCATTAGAAGGGTAGAGGTTTCATCTAGGAATGATTGTTGGATCTTCCAACGATAAATAAGTAACAAATGCATAGTCTATAATTATGTGACTATGGTATGTGGGGAAGAATATTCCTAGGGAAATATTGAAAGTAATCACCAAATTCTCATTAAAAGGGTGGAGAGGTTTCATCTATGAATGACTGTTGGATCTTCTAACAATAAATAAGTAACAAATGCATAATCTATAATTATGTGACTAATATGTTAGGAGAAATTCTTCTTATAATTATGTTGTTAAATATTTGCATTTAAATTAAATAACTACCTTTTTAATGGTACGATGAATTAAATGCAATTAAAAAAAAACATCATAAACTAGTGATTTTTTTTTATGAGAAAATGAAATTATGTAGAAATGTTGTGCTACTGAAATTGTTTCCTGAAAAAAAGATTATCTTAAAAACACACTCGGAACTTTTAAAAAGAAAATTGCTGCTATCAAAACTACCATCTTGAGCATGTGAAACCACAATTCACTGGAATTTCTTTCTAGATAAATTTATTTTCTTTCTAGATAAATTTATGTTGCAGAAAGCACGAGAATGTGTAAACTCGTTGCATTGTAAAATAAAGTACTTTTGTATAGAAAGTACGAGTATGTGTAAACGAGTTGCATTGTAAAAGAAAGTACTTTTGTATAAATAAAGATTTCTTGAGAATGTTCTCCTTATAGAAATAAAGAATTGTCTACAATCTTTACATGGTAAAAAAATATTTATGTGTAAGTAAAAGATTATTTGGAAATATACGCATTGCAGCCAGCAAAGATTGTATAAAAATTGTTATAATGTAAAAGAAATTATTTTGTGTAAATAAAGATTTCTTGAAGATGTAAGCAAAATTATCCTACTAGAAAAAAAGTGTGAATAAGGAAAATGACTGGTTGTTTAAACCGCTAGCTCTATAGTCTCCTTAAGTTATGGAAGAGAAGTCATTTCCACTTTTTAGTAAGAGTTAAATTGGTAATTAAAATACAACCCAAAATCGGGTAGCAGCGATAAATACATTTAAGCATTAGTAAGAAAAGAAAAGGAAAAAAAAAAAATGAAAGGGTAAAACAACTTCGTCAATCTAGTATGTTAAAGGATCGGTAGTAAGAAAAGGAAAAAGAAAAATTGAAATGGTAAAACAACTCTGTCAATCTAATAAAGGAAACTCGTTAAAGGATCGGTAGTAAGAAAAGGAAAAAGAAAAATTGAAATGGTAAAATGTGAAATTATATACTGTTTATCATTGTTGACTAGTAATAAAATGTGAAATTATATACGGTTTATTGGTAATTAAATTGAATCCCCCAGTTAACTCACGAGTAATTAAGTTGAATCTCTAGCTAATATTTTTATGTTACATTGGAATAAAAGGTAAAATGATTTATAATTATAGTCAATTATTAAAATTCTAATTATTTTTATTATATATATATATATATATATATTTTTATTTTTTTTTCCAAAATTCTAATTAATTTTTTATTTACATTTAATTTTATTCATTAGTTTATTAAATTATTATTAATAAACTGGTTTTTATCTTTTCAGTTCTTTATTTACATTTAACTTTTACTTATTCATTATCGATAAACCAATAATTAATAAATTTGACTATTAATGAACTCGTGAAACAGGACACAGTTTTTTTTTATTATTAAAGCTCCATTGAATTTTGTTTTATTTACCTATGTTAATTTTTTCTTTATTTACTTATAATCTTTATTCCTTCATTAATAAATAATACTCAATTCTTTATTTACATTTAATTTTTAACTCTTTGATTATCAATTAACCAACAGCTAAAAATATACTAAATAGATGCAGAATTATATAAAATATATCATAAATTTGTTACAAATTCATAAACCAGATTTATATGAATAACATGGAGGGCTGCGAAACAGCAAGTCCCTACCAATGCAAAAAGTTTCAAACATGCTAAGAGATTTGTACAGATATAGACAACCAAAACAGTCAGTTTTTCAAACAAGATGAGAGGCTTGTACATGATATAGACAACCAATTCCAAGACTAGTAAGATAGCCATCTAGAATCCAGATACAATAACTTCAAATTCGCTGGGAGATCAGGCTGATAAACAACCCACATTCCTGCCTTTAGTGCAGATGAGAAGAGGAAGATAGTGGTTCATTCAAGTTGATCCTGTCGTTTGTCTTCAGCCATAGTGATTGTGCATAGGTATTTTCGAGATTGTCATGGCTATAAAAATCTTCTCCCCTAGCACACAAACAACCTTTGAAGATTTCATTTGCAAAGTGCTTCATGGGTACTTTTCAGTGCATGTCTGACTTGCTAGAAAAGACAAGTCAACAACTAATTTCAGTTACCATGTAAAATCACTAGAAATCAGATACATGTGAAAGATCTTCCAAGCAACCTATACGAATTGATAACTCCAACTCTGCTGAATATTCTATTTGTCAAGAAGAAGGTGCAATAGTCTACCCTATCAACAGTTTTTTGGGAATCATATTTTTGCCATGATGTTACTGGCTTGGTTTGGACCACCACTGCACAACAAGTTTCGAGCAGTGTTGTGAGGCCTGGTTAAGACCCCTGAGACTTTCTATGTGTCTCCAGTTCAATCCTGAAATGGGTAATCAATATAAGCTTGGCCTGAAACTTGATTGAAAGTGGAAATTTCCAAAACCCACTGAATGGCTAAGCAAATTGAAGTTTCGATACTATCACTTGTATGGATACTCTGTTAACCTGAATTGTAAGGTCTTAGTGACGAAAGAAATCCAACTTACATTCAACAAGGATGACAATTCTGCTTCCAAAGGGGAAAGGAGGGATAGCATGTTCTCCTTCCAAAGGAGGCAGGAGTAGGCTTAGATGCTTAGAGTTCAAAGCCTGAAGAAGATACCTAGGATGATAGGTATGTTTCAAATCACCAAGGGAGGTTTTTTAAGCATGTATGCTATCCCAAAGTCTTGCATCATCGTCCAAGGAAGGAAGCCCAAATCTGTTACATCGTCATCTGAGGAAGGAAGCCTAGAATCTGTTAGCAAGAAACAGAAGCAAAATGAAGCAAAAGAAGGGACAAGCTATAACAAGAAACAACATAATCCACCTGTCTTTTTTTCAAACTACATTTCCATGTGACTGTGAAACACTTCTCAGCAGGAAATCAATGACTAAGGAGGCAGAGCATGTGTTTTGGGAACTTCACATTGATGGTTGACAAAGGTATTGAATCACAGCTCAAAATTGAGAAAACTAATTCAACAACACGACATTGTGCTTTCAAGGAGAAAGATGAAACACATGTGGCTTGTTGAGCCATGATGCAACAACTGTGAGCAAAATCAAAAATAGAGAGCGACTTGCAAATGAATATATGGTAAACTGCAAAAAGAACAATAGGTAAAAACCATTCAACTTTGAAAAACAATGTAAGATGATCATATTACAATCTAAATGGATCTCAAATTACAAGAAGTAGATTAAAATAGGAAATTCAATATAATTGATTGCTCAATATTAAATAGAACATCATATTTCTTACAAAATGATGATTGAAAGGGATCTTAAAATGCAAGTAGATTATCTTTGAAGTAGCTAAATGTCCCGTGTCTGTAGCCTATTGGGCAAGAACTGATCGCACAAAAAGATATAACTGAATATTAGCACTTAGGAATCTCTTACTGCAATGAATCCAATATTGGAAATGTCTATTGAGTTGCTCAGACGGCTTATGTCAGTTAACATCCAAAGCACAGTTTTGATACCAGACTTCAAAATACCACTGCCAAAATAAAAAAGAACCTGCTATACTTTAGGATCAATCATTGTAAATATATATCAATCCACTGATCAGTCACAGACAGCTTAAAATTAATTAATGAAATCAAGAGATTAGATACTTGTATGAGTTTTCTTGTTATTATGTGTGACAAATTTAGTGCACTTAGGCTTGTTATTATGATTTTAAGTGTGGCTAGGTTCTGCAATCCAAATGCCCAATACTGCATAATCAAACTAATAAGAGGAATGCACCAGACCTCAGAGAAAATAAAAAAATACCACTGTCAAGAAAATCAGTCCATTGTAGCTAACTATTAGCAAGATTAATCACTAAAAAATGCAAGAAAGTTAGTCACACACACAAAAGGAAATCCTCTCAAAGAGGGAGACAGTGATAACATGGGGTGGAAGCCCCAGGCTCTCTCAAAAAATGACCTTTTATTAAAAATTAAAATGTGTTAGTGGTCCCTCTAAAGACAATAAGAGAGGAGACCAATAATACCTTATGGAGGAATAGTCTGAAAACAATTAAACAAAGCTCTTATTCCTCTTGGTCTAGGAGATTATAGGCCACTGATCTTGCCATCCATGACTAGGGAGGTAGAGCATGTGTTTTGGGCATTAATTATTCTATGATGTTCACCATGTTTATTGTAAACCTACATGATCTTTGTACCATCATGAGGTAAGTAACACCATATCTATGTAGAATGACTCATACTTACTAAGCTTATAGTAATAACAAGAAAGAACATTAGTTGAGCTTATACACTATAATAGAGATCGTACTAATAACATGGTACAAGTGTGACATTAAAGTCATTATACATATCACACCCTATTCCATCAATATAAATGTAATACTACTAAAGAAGCAAGAGGTTACTTGATACAGGTAAGTAATAGTGACCATTAAGCCTAATACAGCTAATAACATGCTCTCTTATCAAACCTCTTATGACAGTAAAGAAATGGTACTCAGACTAGTTCTCAAACCTTAACAAGACTAATAGAGTATGTATAATATACATGGGATTAGCTTCGGGTTAAGTAAGCTGACAAAGCCTTTGAATAGCTACCATATTTCCCTAATCAGTTGGTTTCTATACTTAACAATCTGATATGTGTACCCTTAATTGATCTATATTGTCTATACACTGATCTACGATGTCCATACAGGGTCTAGCCACTTTCAAAATTGAGCAAATAGTGACAAATGCATGGTCGCTCAGTCATACAATTTTGTGTGTTGTCACATCACATCTACACTTATGTCAGGTTTTGCCAATTGATGAAATTGACTAAAACAATTTTGTTATAAAAAGAACCCTCAAAAACCATGGCAAACAATGGAGATTCATCTAATATGCAACGATAGTGATTGGGGAGACAGTAAGCTCTATGAACTCCAACTTGGTTTATATTACAACACATGCCCTGTTATAGAGCTTAGTTTCATATGAAGTTGTTGCAGATATCTGGCGATTCTCTCAAATTCATCTTCCAATGAGATTTCTTGTTCCTAATGAAAATAACTTAAGGCTTAGAAGTTAGAACATACATTAATTATTTTTATTTCTTAGCTTGCAGAGGGCTTTCTGCCATCAAGACCGGAGCATGATTAAATCTGCTCTGAATACTGCATATAGATTTGAGCAATATCAAGCAGCAAATTCTCAAAATGAGGCACTCCATGTTGGATTCAGGAACACTGTTATCCATTCACAATTTTGCACAGTTCAGAATTGTTAAGAATAGAACTGTTAATTTCAATTCCATTGATACAAAGGACTGGAAAGTGACAGAATTATAGCAATTACACCTTTTTTAATTGCCAGTGCTTCATTGAACAAACTTCCAAGTGTCTCCCATTGACCTAAAACTGACACAATTTTTGTTCTCTTTTCACTTCTTAGTTAAGCTACTCAGAATAGATAGACTCTAGAGTACACTTCTGGGCCCTGAAAATAGGTTGAAAACAAATTAACTCCCAACTACCAGCATGAAAAATATTGAATGAAATCAAAATACTCCCAACTACCATCATAAATTTTCAGTCTTTTAGCCTAAAATTATAACAATGGTTACTGTTGCAAATGACAGTTGATGGCATCAAAAGTAACATCATCTATCTAGTAGACAGTGATTAAGGAATGCTTCAAAAGCTACAGAATTTGCTAAATCATTGTAGGGAGGTTATAAAATGTAGCTTTAGTTTGCCATTGCCACTGCTTAGTCAAGCTAATTAGAATAGATAGAGGACACTTACAGATCCTGAAAATAGGCTAGGAACAAATTAACTCAAGCAAGTCATTAAAAACTAGAAGCTCAAGCATGCTACATGATGATGGAGTCATTCTCAAGCAAACACCAACAAGAACATATTGAATGACATCAAACTAGTGCCAACTACTAGCATGAATTTCAGTCTTTTGGTCTAGAATGATAACAATGGTTAATGCTGCAAATGACAACTCGTGGCATTATAAGTAATATCATTAACCTAGCAGACAATGATCAAAAAATACTTCAGAGGCTACACCTTTTGCTACCTCATTGAAGTGAAGTTATCTATGAATTCCAGAATGAGCTCTAGAAAAGTTTTAAACAACAGTGCACATTCAGGTCCTGTGAGTAGTTAATTCTGGATTAGGTGCAAATAAGGCTATCGAAGTTACAGTCCAAAATTTCAGCATACCAAAGCAACATGCGCCTGCACAATTCTTTTGAACTGTTCAATTTGAAGGAATTTATGAGGCCATTATTTTAATTTTTTTTATGAGAACCAAAGACATTTATCAGAATATCTAAAACTAGAACAAAGCTCCTCACTGACTTTCATCCAAATAATACAATGCTCCACAAGATTAAGAGGCTCCCACATCTAAATCATCAATCCAAAATAATGTGATTGCAATTGCCATGCTACAAAGTTTAAAATCTCTACCTTTTGATTAATAAGATAATTAAAATAGGATTAGGAAACAATGGATAGAAGGATCAACAAACAATGAAGCTTTTTCTTTATTCATCCCATGATAAAGGGTCTGGTTGCCACAAAGAATAAACTCGATAGTCAACAGAACATTGATCCACTGGCAAAGTTGTTATCCACCAAGGTTTCATTTTTGTTATGGTCTGCACTACATGTGCTGCATGAATTTCAAAGGGATGAGGGTGGGTGGAATATCAGGCAAGTTTGGTGGAATAGGTACACCTAAGCTGAAGTAGTTCACTCTTTGTGGTGCAGCGCTAAACCAATTTCATAAGATAAAAGGCAAATCAAACTATATCACATTTGTACATGACATGATACCTATGAGAACAAGATTAACAACCCTTAATGCGTAATATAGACGTTGGCATCATTCTTGTTCTTACCTTCGATATCTGGGTTTTGTCCAAGTGACCTACTTGGATCTTCATCTCCATCTAAGACCTTCTTCCAAGCCTCCTTTATCTTAAGTGATTGCAATTTCAATGATTGTAGAAGCAAACCCCGAAGAAAGCCAAGCCATACCTTAACATATTAATACCAGTCACTCTGTGCCAAGTTTAGCAGAAATGTGCATGCACAGTTGGCACTAAAAAGCCTCACATCCAGATAAAATGAAGAAGAGGCTGCTAGAACTGGGAACTCAATTATTTCCCAAGGGATTGACAGGAATACAAAACAGCAAGGGGCAACATAGTACAGTGATGTTATTGGATTCAGACTAATCCCCTTAGCAGTCAAAAGTATTTGAATCAAGACTAACTGTGTTGCCTCAAAAACCATAGCACCCAATTGCAACATGACACCCCTGGAATTGAACTAGGCTTCCCCATATGCAGCAATGGCAACCCCTAAAGAGATTCCAACCATCTTGCCCATAGTCTTTAAACTGAAACACTCCTTTCCCAACAAAACTCCAATGGAATACACTGCAATAGGCATGAGGGCCTTAAGCATTTGTATAAGAACAAGGCCAACGTAGGAATGAACAAGACTGAGGTTAAGGAGGGCATGAGGCTGAGGAATGAACAAGGCTGAGGTTAAGGATGGCAGAGTTTTGATAAATAGAATGATGAGACACATGGCCTTCATGGTAGGTCCCACATAGCATTTTGTGTAGGATGATTAATATGCTATGTGGTAGCTGTAATTTATAATTTTTGCATTTGCATGTGCTACACGTGCCTCCTGCCTCACTGAGAGGTGTAACCAGATAACGATTGCCTTGAAGAAACTCAATTTCCAAACACAAACACATAGTTTTTCAGTGGATAGACTAGGAAATCTAACCGGGCTCACCACCAGAGGTATAACTAAAGAACTAGTTCCTTTAGAGAAATTCAGCAAGCTAACACAGTATTTCACTGCAGTTGCTTTCCTTTTCTTTCCTGCAGCAGAAGATTCATTCTAGTTAGCTACAGAGGATCACTGTGGGGGCTTTAACAATATTTCACTGCAGTTGCTTTCCTTTTCTTTCCTACAGCAGAAGATTCATTTTCTTTCCTGCGGCAGAAGATTCATTCTAGTTAGCTACAGAGGATCACCAAGGATCACCATGGGGGCTTTAAGGAGGAAGAAGACGTGCCAACCTTTCTTGGCGCCATTCTAGCTACGACTACAGGTGGAATTTGGCCTCAATATTTCAAAATTGTTGATCATTTGAGCTTCTTGGAATCGAACATGTAGTCACCAGAGCAGATATGATAGTGGAGACGCTCCATTTAGGGTTGACATATCTCAATAAGGTAGCAATTTTCTTTCTGCCGGGTTGACAGACCTCAATAAGGCAGTAATTTTCTTTAGTGCGGCAAAAGATTCATTCTGGTTAGCTACAGAGGATCACTATGGGGACTTTAAGGAGGAAGAAGACATGCCTACCTTTCTTGGCGCCATTCTAGCTACGACTATAGGTGGAA
Source organism: Pinus taeda (assembly GCA_000404065.3). NCBI lineage: Eukaryota > Viridiplantae > Streptophyta > Pinopsida > Pinales > Pinaceae > Pinus > Pinus taeda. The sequence goes on from APFE031479210.1 coordinate 49,418, forward strand.
TTTGGCCTCAAGCTTTCAAAATTGTTGATCATTTGAGCTTCCTGGTACATGTACTCATGAGAGCAGATTTGATAGTGGAGACGCTCCATTTAGGGTTGACAGGTCTCAATAAGGCTAACAAATTCTGGGCTTCCTTCCTCGAACGATGATGTAATAGATTTTGGGCTTCCTTCCTCAAATGGCTAACAGATTCTGGACTTCCTTCCTTGGATGACAATGTAATAGATTTGGACTTCCTTCCTCGGAGGACGATGCAAAATCTCATGGCAAACCCAATTCCACACCACCTACCAAGTTCTCTGCTGCAACTTCCGATTCAGAGCCCAAATTTCTCTACTCCAACTTCCGATTCAGAGTCCAAGACTTTGGGTCGCGGTACAGTCATAAAGAAGATCAGAGATGTGTTAAGTCCGAGCAACTTCCGACTCAGAGCTCGGTTCAATCATGAAGAAGACTAGGGACATGTTAATGCCAAGCAAAGTCGAGATAGGATGGAGATGAAGCTATCGGCAAGTTGGAAAGAAGAAGATATCCAAAGATTCATATCAAAGAGTTGTTGGCCCATAAAAAAACCCTTTTGTCCTCTAGCAACCCGAAAATGGTGGGTGAGTTTCCTGAGTTTCCTTCCAAAATCATAAGTCCAGATTATAAGTGATAGCAAGGTAGGCTAAGTTGTTTGCAGTTTGCAGTTTGTAAAAATTATTGACATAGTTTATTGTGTTGCTTCACAGTGCTCTTCTGCCTTGGAACTTGGGTTTGGTTAAGAAGGAAGGCTTTGTAGGCAAGTACCCTGGATAATGCGAAGATAGCTCCCGTTCCGTAGACGACACCACATTAACATGTGGCAACTTCAGCGACACAGCACGAACATGTGGCAACTTCAGCGACTAAGAAATGGCTTACGGAAACTTTATCTTCCCTGGCATTTCCAAATTGGGCTAACATTTAATATTGCTAGACTAATGCTAGCATTAGTCTACAGCTTGAAACAATTTCAAAATATGAAAAACACAAACCCAAAATAATAGAAGATTATGACCCCTCCACCTCGGGAAGACACTAAATAAGACCATGATCCCGAGGCTAAATAAGACCACGAAAAAAATTAGAATATGGTCTGTGCAAGACATAGCACATCGACGCATAAAAACTTACTAAATATTAACACGAACTAATATTAAGCCATCAAAATCGATTACTATAGTCCCATGCCATTGCCAAATAACAAGACTAATAAGTAGAAAATTTATATATATACTTCATTTTTTAAGCTGATTTCAACTATCATAACCCTTATTTTTAACTATGTTTCAATCTTACCCAGCAAAATTAGTATTTATTTATCTTACAGCAGGGACTCCCTGCTGCAAGCAACCTTGTTTTAAAAGGTGTTTTTATAATCATATATTTAACGCATTTAAAAACCCATACCATATTTTAACTCCTCAAATTAAAGAAATACTCATGAGATTAAGGAAACTAAACATATAAATCTTAAAAATTAAAATTTACTCTAAAAATAATTTACTCCATAATAAAGAGTATCTAGTACTCTTAAAAATAATTTAATCCATAATAAGAATTGGTTTTGGGAAGACTTCCTATTTAATTTAATTTGAAGTAAAATACTACAGTTGTATTATTAATCTAAAATTAAGATTTAGATCATTTACATATTAATCTCAACATAGTTGATGCAAACATGGTTAAATATGACATTACATTTAAAATTTGATTTAAAGTTTTGGCTATGATAGCTTTTAGCTTTTGTTTATTTACAGCGTTTGTTTTTTTCATTCGAATGAAATTTGAGTTACTGTTTTGGTCTCACACAACTCCATAGATTTTTTTTTTATTTTTTATTTTTTTCATTCATTAGAAAAATCAAATTTTTATATTGATGTAAAGATCATTTACATAAATTCGGTTTATATGTTAAACAGTCAGCATGGATAGTAAAAAGCCCTAGGCTTAACACTCGTATATAATAGAACATAGACACTTCATGAATGAATTAAGAAGGTGAGCATAATGTGCGAAAATGCATATAGGAGAAATGGTGGAAAGTCACATATACAGAAATTTAAAAATACTTCCCGGAAGACAGTATACTTCCCGGATGACTTCGCTATAGCAAAGAAACTTGATTTACCATTTTGGTCTCAAACAGCTCGCTAGGCTAGATGACGTAGCTATCACAGCTTTTTCAGAGATTTTGTTTTTATGAAAGTTTTTTCACGGCTTTTGTTTTTTTTTTTCAATTGAAATAAACTAAATAACTCGACTGCTCTGCATTATTTGCCCCACTCTCTATGCTTTATGACGTTGTGTATGCTCTTTTTCTTTTTCTTTGTTTCTTTTGTTGTATTCTATTTTTTTCCCAGGGCGAAAAAATAAGATTAATATTATATAAGATATATAAAGAGATAGATCAGTACATTGACATGTAGTTTTGTATATGGCGCAATTATAGCACTGAGCTAAAAATATCTAGATGAGATGGGAAGCATAATCCCAGTTGAAAGATAAGATTTTCAAAGAAAAAAACAGTTCAAAGAGCTGCCAGCAAGATGCAAAATTTTACATTTCTCATAGAAAGAAAATAGGAGCAATTAGGTTTTCAGAAGGTAAGAAGCGCTAAAATAGGAGATTCTCTTTATACTTCGACCATTCATAAACAAAGTTTGGAGGGGCAAGGGGACAAAAAGAGAAACAAAAGACAAAATGCATACCTGAGTTAGAAGGGAAAATTCTTGGATAGAGAGAATTTCCCCTTCCGTCTTTACCTTCATATACCAAAAACCTGGTTCTGATTGAAGACCCTCTTTTGACAACGTGTCTGCTTGCTAGTTCTGAGCCATGTTGATATGGTGAATGGTGCATCCTTCCATCCTTCTCCAGAAATAAGTGAGGCTTGTAGATATTATCTTTCTCCAACACATAATCCACCATGACTTTGGAATCTCCAAAAATTGAGATTGCCTGTATGTTGAGAAAAAACAAAAATTTAAAAGGCTTGCTTTGATGGTCGATTTGGCACATGCTTTGATGGTTTTGCAATTCAATTAAGAAGAGGATTTATTTGATGCTTTTGCATTTCAATTGAGTGGTAGAGGATTTATTTGATGGTTTTGCAATTCAATTCAATTAAACAGTAGAGGATTTGTTCTTGTTTTTGTTTCGATTTACAGAAATTGATCAACCAATGCGCCCTGCTTTTTAGATTGCCTTGTGGGACAGGGGATGTGCCTCCAAACAAGGTTTATGTGACAGGTTATCAATTCATTTCGAGTACCAATTTCGCTGCAAATAAGATGAATGTTTCGTTTAATGGCATGGATGATATATGTTAATTTCATTTCCAGTGAATATAATTACGTAATTGACTTTGCACCGGTAGTTGATTAATTATTTTTTAACAAAATAAAACAACAATGTGAAGTTCTGACTTACAGTCACTCGGCATCAAGCAGAAACACAATTAACTTTATCTCAATTAATTAATTGAGTTACAGTCAGCCTGCATCATGCAGAAACACAATTAACTTGATCTCAATTAATTGACTTACAGTCAGCCTGCAGAACTACAGAGGGAAGAGGAGCATCCTTAAGCACTTTTTTCTACCATTATCATCCATAAAAGCACGTTGCAATTTAATTCTTTGATTCAATCCTTTGATGCAATGTGAGTGCTATTATTGTTGATTTGATCCAATATCTGTAACTTTTACTTTTATTCTTTGGATTTACAAGTAATTGATTTATGCAATTTGTTTTCTTTTAACAGGACCAGTTCTCACAATTTGCAGGTATGTATGGAGATCATGCAGAGGGACGTTTAGTGGTTCAAGATTAACTTTTGGTCTCTGCTCTGACTAGGAAGAGAGCGAAAAGCTTGCAGCCCAACATTAGGGGGATCAATTTATGAATCAATTGGTTAAAGTAATTAAGGGTTTTTTTAGTTTTATGTAAATGCATAGAAATAGCTTCCTCCCAAGTACCTTTTTTTTACATTGGCTTTTTGGTATGCATCCCACCCATCATTTTTCCTACAAACTTTGTATGCTATTAAATTTTGTATTAAAACTCGGAAATTATTAAGATCTTTGCTAGGGTTTACTATTAAAAAATTCCAGTTGTTCGAATGTATTATTATTTTTATTTTAGAAAAAAGTATGATTAATTTAACTTTGGCTAAGAACTTATTCCATGATATTTCTTATTGTGTTATAAAATCATAGTTATTTTATTTAGATACATTTGACCAAAATTGATTTTCAAATTATTTATTAAAATAAGTAGTTAGAGGGAAACAAAGGAGGGGAATGAAGGGAGGAGAGAGAGGGAGAGAGGAAGGGGAATGAGGGGAGGAGAGAGGGGGGTAGAGAGAGATGGAGAGAAGGGGAGAGGGAAGGAGAGAGAGGGGGATAGGAAGAAGGAGGAGGAGGGAAGGATATTGAGGGAGAGGGGAGAAAGAGGGAGAGAGAGAAGGGGAGGGAGACTGGTAGGGAGGGAGGGTGGCAGAGTGGGATAGAGAGAGGGGGATAGTCAGAAAGAGAGGGAGGGAGAGGGGGAGAGAGATAGAAGGAGGGAGAGAAGGATAGGGAGAAAGGGAGAGAGAGAGAGTGGGGAAAAGGAAATAGGAGGGAGGGAGAGAGAAAGGGGGCAGAGGGAGGAACACTGGGAGAGAGGGAAACAAAGGGAGAAAGGGAGTGTAGGGGAGAAAGAGAAAAGGGTGTATAAGGAGGGAGAGTGAGAAAGAGAGGGAAATGGAGGGAGAAAGAGATTGGAGGGGAGGGAGAGGGAGAGAAAAAGAGTCAAAGGGGCACGAGAGACAGAGAGGGAGAATGAGAGGGATGTAGGGAGACAAAAGTGATGGAGAGAGGGTGGGGAGTTAGAGGAGGGAGAGGGAGAAGGGGAGAGAGTAAGGGACGGAGGGAGAATGAGGGACGCAAAGAGTGAGGGATAAATAACTAAGGGGATAGAGAGAAGGAGAGTGAGTAGAGAGGGAGAAAGGGTGGGAGAGAGAGTGGGGGAGAGAGATAGAGGGAGAAAGAGAGGGGGGATGGAAAGAGGGAGAGAGTGAGAGAGGGATGGGGAGAAGAATAGGGAGGACAAGAGGAGAGGGAGGGAGAGAGTGACATGGGAGGAGGACATGAAGTTAAGGAGAGGGACAGAGAGAAGGAGAGGGAGGGAGAGAAACAGAGAATTGGGGAGAGGGAGGGAGTTCGATGGGCATAGTGGGAGAGAGAGAGATAGGGGTGGGGATGAGAAGACAGAGAGAGAAAAGGTGAGAAAGAGATGGGATGGAGGGTGATCAAGAAAGAGAGAGGGAGGTGGAGGGAAAGGGGGAGAGAGAATAGGAATTGAGGCAAAGGGAGAGAGGGGGGGGAGAGGGAGAGTCAAGGGGGGAGAGAGAGAGAGAGAAAGAGAGGTGGGGTGTAGGTAGATTAAGAGGGATAGAGAGAGATACTAAGGTGGTGGGCGACAGAGTGAAGGAGGTATTGAAGGAGAGTGAGAATATGGAGGAGGAGAGAGAAATGAGAGAGGGAGAGCGAATTAAGGGGAGAGAGATAAGGATAGTGAGGGGGAGGGAGAGGGAGTAGAGAGAGATAAATGGTTGAAGAGGGGAAGAGAGAGGGGGAGAGGGAGAGGGAGAGAGTAGAGAGGGGAAGAGAGGAATGGAGAGATTGGAGAGGAAGGGAAAAGTAGGGGGAAAGAGAGAAGGAGAGGGAGTAGAGAGAGAGGTTGCGAGGGGGAGGGACGGGAGAATGTGGAGAGAGAGAGAGGTGGGGGACCAGGTGGCGGATAGAAGGGGAGAGATAGTGAATGATAGGCAAAAGGAGAGGTAGGGAGGGAGAGAGTGAAATGTTGGGGGTAGTGAGAGAGAGAGAGAGGTTGGGGAGAGGGAGAGAGAGAGGGAGGAAATATTGGGAGGTGGATGAAGAAAGAGAGAGGGAGAGAGGGAGAGCAAGGTGGGGATAAAAAGGGGTAGGGAGGGATGGATAAAGGGAGATAGGGGATGGAGGGAGAGATAGAGAGGGAGGGAGGTGGAGGGAGAGGGAATGGGTAGGAGGGAACAAGAGAGAGAGGTGGGGCAAGGGAGGAGAGAGAGAGTCAATGCGATAGAGAGGGAGAGAGAGTGAGATTGAAGTGGGTAGGGAGACATATAGACGGAGGCAAAGAGGGAGAGCGGTACATATAGATAGAGGCGGAAAGGGAGGAAGGGAGAAAAAGGTGCAATGGAGGTAGAGAAAGGATAAGAGAGACAAAGATAGATAGGATGAGAGGGTTGGGGAGAGAGGGAGATAGGAAGATAGAGTGTAATGTATGGGGAGAGAGGGAGATAGGAAGATAGAGTGTAATGTATGGGGAGAGAGTGAGGGAGGAATAGTGAGAGAGAGGGGTTACATAGGGATAGAGAGTGGGAGTGAGATAGAGAAAAATGGAGGAGAGTAGGAGAAATAGAGGGAGGAAAGGAGAGGGGGTGCGCGAGAGATAGAGAGGAGGAAATAGGGGAGTAAGAGAGAGAGGGATGGAGGTAGAGAGATAGGGGGATGGGGAAGTAGAGGGACAGGGGTGGAGTGAGAGGGAGAGGTAGAGAGAGAGAGAGAGGAGGAGGAGGAGGAGGAAGGTGAACATTCAGAGGGAGGGAGAGGGATTGGATTAGAAAGATAAAGACTTATATAGAGAGAGGGAGAGAGGGATGGTGGGAGAGAGATAACAAGGGAATGAGGAAGGGAGAGAGAGAGAGGGAGTGAGGGAGAGAGGGAACATTGGAGGGAGGCAGAGAGGAAGGGAGAAAGTGGGGGGATTTTGAACAGTTAAGGGAGGGAAGGAGAGTGAGGAAGAGGTATAGCTGGTGAAAGATAATGAGGGAGAAAGTGGGGGAGCGGGAGAGATAAGGATGGGAGTAGAAGGAGAGAGAGAGAGAGAGGTGGTAGGGGAAAAAAGTGAGAGAGAGAGGGGGAAAGGGTAGGAGGAAGGGAGGCAGAGAGGAGGAGGAGGAGGAGGAAGGTGAACATTTAGAGGGAGAGAGAGGGATAAGGTGAGAAAGATAAATACTGATAGAGAGAGGGATGGAGGGAGAGAGAGAGAAAGTAAGGGAAGGAGGGAGGGAAAGAGAGAAAGAGAGAGAGAGAGTGAGTGAGGGAGAGAGGGAGGCAAGGAGGAAGGGAGAAAGTGGGGATATTTTGAACAATTAAGGGAGGGAGGAAGAGGGAGAGGGATAGGTGGTGAAACATAATGAGGGAGGGAGTGGGAGAGCAGGAGAGATAAGGATGGGGGTAGAAGGACGGAGTGATGGGGGAGTAGAAGGAGAGAGTGGGAGAGAGAGAGAGAGGTGGTAGGGGGACAAATGAAAGAGAGGGGAAAGAGGAGGGAGGGAGGGAGAGAGAGAGTGAGTGAGAGGGAGGGGAGGGAGAGAGTGAGAGGGAGGGAGGGAGAGAAAGAGGGGGAAGGGAGGGAAGCAGAGAGAGGTGGAATGGATGGAGAGAAATTAGAAGAGATAGAGAGGATGAGTGGGGTGGAGAGAGAGGGAGGGAGTTAGATAAAGTGTAAGGTATGGGGGGGGAGAGAGGGAGGAACAACGAGATAGAGAGAGAGGGTACATAGGAAGAGAGAGTGGAAGTGAGATAGAGTGAAAGGGGTGAGAGTAGGAGAAATAGAGAGAGGGATAGGGAGAGGGGGAGTGAGAGAGAAAGTGGGGAGAGTTTGAAAAATCAAGGGAGGGAGGGAGAGGTATAGGGAGAGGGATAGGGGGAGAGAGATACTCAAGGAGGGAGTGGGAGAGAGAGGGATAGGGGTAGAGGGATGAAGGGATGGGGAGTAGAAGGATAGGATGGGTAGAGAGAGAGAGAGAGAGAGAGAGGAGGAGGAGGAGGAGAGAGAAAATGAAGATGGGGAGAGACAAAGAGAGAGGTGGGAGGGGGAAGATAAGCATGGAGAGGGAGGGAGAGGGATAGGGTGAGAACGATAAAGGTCGATGGAGCGATGGAGTGTTACACATCATTTTGTCACTGTCCCTGTACTCCCCATTCCTCGATCTTGGAGGATCTCTACAATGAACCTCATATGTTTTCCTATCATGAAGAACATGTCTTTACATCACTCTTCATATGCATAACATTTCCCTCTTACATCATTTCCAAAGAATATTCCTTCAAACTTAGTTTTAAAGGCCTGCGCTATCCCTCAGTTTCTTCCCCACATTGATATGCAGAGTTTAAGACTAATCCTAGCACCGATCAATGCTTGTATCCATCCATTACCCGCGCCAACCCTCTTTTGGAAAGTTTTTTAAAAGATGGAGTTGACGCTTCCAGGTCTAGAAGCTTCATGAATGGAAGTCTGGTAAATGCTTGGTCAAGATGGAGACGAGAGAGACTATTTGGGCTCCTTTCCCTTGTTAAAATGGAACAAACCAAAATCGATAAGACCTCTCCCATCATAAGAGGATCCATGTCCCCTCTCCCAAGCTATATAAATGTCTCCTATTCCAACCTCAGCTAGCTAATGAAAGGGCTGCAATAATCTGCAAAATGTTGATAGCCTAAACAAATCTTGATAGCCATAGCCTTCTAGTTTGTGCCTGTAAAGGGAGAATAAGTTTGTGGTTTTTTTGGTTTGGAGCAAAGTGGAAGAAGCCTTGAACTTCTATTATTTGAGGTGAATCACAAGATGCTAATAGTGGTGTTGAAACACAGACACATCAAAGGAAACCTGCAACGCTAAGGTGAAGGTTGTACTTTCTTTTTTGTCAAAATAATACAACTAATATTTTATTTCCTATATCAATCGCATATGGTATTTGATAGCTTAAGACTCCTTAGCCTCTTAAGTAGGTTGAATCTATTGTATGTTATGATGTGTGCTTTGGTTTCTTGTCTATTTGTTTCAGGTGCTTGATTGACGTTAAGGAGTTAATCGTTGGAGCAAAGACACAAGGACTTCATCAAACAAGGATAAGTGATACAAGAGGTAGGATCTTATCCATTCTCAATCTAAGGGAACTGTTGTGCTATACAACAACCCTCCCCATTTCAAAAATTTTCATAAAAAACTTTAATAAGAAATGGGTACCCTTTAGAATATAAATAAAATCAATAAAAAGTTTGAAAATAAATTTTATAATAGGTTATATAAAATTTGTTTTTAAGGATAGGTTTAATCGCAATCGCAATTGGCAATCTATCAAACCCATGAAAATCCTTTTGATAAGGTATGATCCGATTTGATTTAAACAAAACCTTATCATAAAACAACTATTAATGGAATATGTCGCATCGCGCAAATCCTTTGTTTCAATGGTGAACTTAAGGTGTTCCATTTACATTCGCCGATGTGATAACTCCATCGTAAAATCACATATCATTACTTATTAAGAATCCCAGAGCCTATTGCTATGACTACTACAATTGAAGGGGCACTTGGCATAGTGAACTCTCAACAAGACATTGAAATAATTCCAGAAAATCCTTCTGAAGAAATGGTATTTAAGGTAGAGGAAATACCACCCCTGGATGTATTCTACAATCCAAAGCATAGGGCTATGGTAAAAAGACAAAGGATAAGAAGGAAAATTGTTCAAGGACCTCTCTCAAATCCTCATGCCAAACTGATGAATGTGGTATGGAAAGACTCAGAAGTCAATCCTTCTGAGGATTTAACCAAGTTATCTTAGTATGCAGGTGCTTATACAACCGCAATAATGGAAAAAGCCTCCGAAGTCAGCCAACTAATTAGGGAAAAGGATCTAAGGATCACCCAACTCGAAGGGAAATCGGCAAAAGAACAACAAAGGATTAGTCAGCTTGAGCAACAGCTAGTAGAGAAAAGACAACAGAATGAGAAAGTAAAAGAACAGTTGAATCTGGAGAAGCAAGGGATTGATCAGCAGACAATCTAGAAACAACAGAAGTTGTCTCAAGAACTCACCAAGCTTCAAATGGCAAATTAGCAGGAAAAGAAGGCTAAAGAAGATCAAATTGCATAGTTGTAATTATAGATAGAGAAATTCAAGGGTTAACCAAAGGTTACTGAATTCAAGAAAGAAGCCCTGGAAGTTAACAAAGCCTTATCTCGGTAGCCAAACATCCTTTTTCATAAAATATCATTGGTTGACCCATTGTGCGCTATCTCTACATCACTTATTGAACAGGCAGTTGACACCATATTGGAATTTGAAAAAGCAGATGATAAGATAACAAATTTTCTCTCTTGGAAAAAATCGGAAGAAGGCATGGCTGCCAATTTACGGAAAATACAAGAATTGCACAAGGAAATCTTGCTTTCAGAATGGGAATCACAGTTAATAAAATCCGAAAGAGCGATTTCTAGAGCCAATGCTACAGTGAATAGTGTAATAAATTTAGTAAATGATAGCTTGTATATGGCTAACTTGATCTCCGATTGCTCTCCAGGAATACTCCTGAAAGCAAAAGCACTAGAAGATCAATGGAGATAGGAGCTGGCAAGCAGAGAAGAACAAATCGACAAGGTGCAAAACTTGACATGGGATGAATTCTGGTTTTTCCTAGTCAAGCCAAATAGGCAGCAAACGGCCATAAAATGCTTTTTTGATGTAGTAAATTTCATGGTTCTCGAACTCTCTGATGCCATGTACACAACCCAACTACACTCCAGGATGAGTCACCCTTCGGAAATTCAGCCAATGCTCTCAATTTTTCAGTTGCAAGTGCAAGAGAAGAAGTAGATACAATGAATCAATTCAAAGGCTAACGCATTGTAATTTCATGAATCAAATCCCATATTTTCATGTTTACATTTTTAACAACTCATAGTTATTTTTATTGACAGTTAGTTTTTATTTTGATTATTTAAACCCTTTCATGTCTTTGAAGAAAGGGTCCTCAATTTGTAGAAGATTTGACTTGAGAATTTGCACTTTTGTACTTCTAAATATTTTTTTATCAATAGTGGATCAAGATTCTACATTTTTGTGAAAGAAGATTTTTAAGACTTTCACTTCTGTATTTCCTGGAAGTTTTCTCAAATAATAAAGTGGAATCGGAGTGTTATTTACATCCGAAGGATTCAAATGCATGCAGTATTACTATCACTATTTTTGTCTTATTTCCTTATGTGATTAAGCATTTCTTTTAAAAAGTTGCTTTTGTTGATATTATATATATTGTTATTGCTTTTTCAAATAATTCTTTATCATATCATTTCTGAAGATCTAGAATTCTTATCCTTTGAAAATATATGTCAACGATATACATTGTCATGAATGCGATATGCTTTTATTATTACTTTGTTTAAATTTTTAAATGAAGTAATCATTATATGTGAACATCTTTCTATTGATAAATAAGCCATCTATATGATTATTTGTTTGTTAGAAATAATTAGAAATCGTATTGTTTATAGAATACCCAGGTTATATAAATATATTTGTATATTTTGAGTCATAGGATAAAACATTTACCCTCTCCATTATACATTACAAAATAACCATCCATTAAACCATTCATTAAGGGAAACTGGTCCCATAATATCCAGTCGGAGCCACCACACCAAACAGAAAAGGAGTTGTACTAAGGTCTGGACTGGGTG
>APFE031479210.1:68458-89698 GCA_000404065.3 Pinus taeda
AGAATAAAACTACAATATTTTAAATTTTTAGATTTATTTAATTGTTAAATTGCTTAATTATTTTAATTATAAATTAATAAAAACATATTATCATAGATCGATTTCAATATTAAAGTAATTATTTTTTCTTTTATTAATTAAGTTAAAATTATTAGTAAAGAACTAATAGCATAAACTAAATACTAATAAAATATCTCATAATATATAAACAACTCATCAAAGATTAAAGGCCAAAGAGAGAAGGATATGGGATAACAAGGGGAAACTGACTTATACTAAAACATGAACAAGCTATAAAAAGAGGGAAGGGAGAAGGGAAAGAAAACGACTAGGAAGAGAGGGTTGGGACCTAACAACTACTGATCTTCCATTTGTCCTCTCTATTGAGATTACTCGGTCTTTTTTCAATCTCAAGGGCTTCCCTAAATTTGCAGTGATGGAACTGCGAAACTCTAGCAATAACGCTGGCCTCCTCGATACAAACATGATGTTTGGTTTTCTCCGCATGCTCTGCTAAAGTGGAAGACTTGGTTCTCCTATGCTTGAGGTCAGCTGCATGCTCACTAATCCTTTGATTAATGGAGCGTCCTGTCTCACCAATATAGAGAGGTTATTCATAAAAAGCAAAGACTTTTCCAAGCTTAGCTTCTACAACTCTAAAATTTTCATCCATAAACACTTAACGAGAGAGTCATTCACCCCATCCACTAATTTTATGATTTTTCAGAGTGTAATTCTAAAATATGTCTGATATAAAACATAAGAGGTCTCATCATGAGCCTACTTACCATGATCATAGGGGACTAATTAAACTGGCATTACCAATATTGCATATCAAAATAGGGTAAAGGCTTATAATCATAAGACAAGGGGTCTCATTACAAGCCAACTTGTTCAATTCAATTACAACCAGTGAATGGCATTGTCATCAGAAACCAAGACAATCGATTTTTATCTCTAAAAAATTGAAAGAATAAAAAAATCAAAAAATATATGTAAACATATCTTTTTGAATTTATCTTTCAAAATTTATGCTCTTAGATGGATGGAACAATGAATAATTTATGGTTAAAAGGTAACCCAGTCAAGACTATAGATGTTTGCTGGTAGTAGAGGCACTACCTGTGACAAAAGAGTGAATTGAAAAGCTAATTTGGAATAGCCCCCTACTTTATCTTTATAAACCAATCAAGACTTGAAGAAACCAAAAATGTTTTTATTTTTAAGGGACTGCAAAATAAAGTGCAAAAAAGTTTTATTTTATTCAAAGTCAAATTTAATTTTTGTTTAGCTATTCTTAGATGGTATTCTTTATCCTCAATTGTTTCCAAACTAAGAAAGTTTAGATATTGCATTATTTTCCAGAGACAACTGTTTCTCCCACTAAATCACCAATTGTTGTGCTATACAACAACCCTCCCCATTTCAAAATTTTTCATAAAAAGCTTTAATAAGAAATGGGTACCCTTTAGAATATAAATAAAATCAATAAAAAGTTTGAAAATAAATTTTATAATAGGTTATATAAAATTTGTTTTTTAGAATAGGTTTAATCGCAATCGTAATTGGAAATCTATCAAACCCATGGAAGTCCTTTTGATAAGTTCCAATCCAGTTCGATTTAAACAAAACCTTATCATAAAACAATTATTAATGGAATATGTCACATCGCGCAAATCCTTTGTTTCAATGGTGGACTTAAGGTGTTCCATTGACATTCGCCAATGCGATAACTCCATTGGAAAATCACATATTGCTACTTATCAAGAAGCCCTTCCAAGTGTTCATATAAATCCTCCAATGCGATAAACCAATCGCAATTGTAGATCGCTGAAATCATAAAACACATACCAAAAGCCCCTTTGAAATCTTCTGATGCGATTTCATTATTGAAAAATGCATTTTTCGATAAAGGTAAAATATGAGCTATAATGAACATTTGCATGTTAAAGTTATAAATCAATTATAAAGAAAAACAAACGATTTATTAATTTTAAAATTCATCTTGCCTCCTCATGCCAGCTCACCACTGATCACAATCACAACCATGCAATGGAACCATTTGAGCATGACACTTGTAATTCCCAATCTGCGATATGTGATTATCGCTAATCGCTAATCGGGAAGTCATGACACTATTATAAAAAGGACTGTTATAAATTAGCGATGCCACATATCATCATGGCATTAAAGTTTCACGTTTGAAGTTAGGGGGAAATCATTAAGAAGCAGTTATGGTTGAGTCTTTCAAGGATTTCACCCATGGTGGCTTAATATATCATAGAACCATAGCATTTATTGCGCTTAATTGTTATTAGTCCTGTGCGCTGCGTATTAGCTTTCAAAAAAAAAATTCCACTGTTACGTCCTTCTGTTTCATTTTGCAAAGCGAATCTGAAAACATCAGTATAGCAAAAATGTCTAAGAGAGCTTGGAAAGCAAAGGCCCCGGTCATGGCGAAAGATGAACCAACAAAGCTGGTATTGATAGTTGATACTACCTGTGCAGGCCTCGGCAAGACTTCATGGCAGGGTATATATAATTTACTCGAAGGAAAGGATCCATGTGAAGTTGAAAAAGAAGGAGCAACGACTGGTTCAATTGATAAATCAGAAAATACTCTATACAATTTAGCCAGCTCCTTCCTACATAGAATAGCAGCTCGAGTGAAAGTGCTACCATACAATGACATGGTGAGATGGGTAATAGAAAGTATCAACATAACCGATAGGGCCTTCTATATAGTAGATGGAAGGATGTTTGGGACATTTAGGGTAGAAGATATCAAGAAAATGTATCAATAGCCGGACCCATAGAAACATTACAATAAAGCATTTTTAGAAGCCTTCGCCAAGGAGAATGATATAGAGTCAGACCCTATCAGGCAATGGAGACATTTCCCAAATAAGCATAAGTAGGAATCTTCTAGTATGTCTATAAACTCCTTAGCATCTCCTTATTGGTATGCTAGTGCTATGTTATGTATATTCTTTGGAGTCTCTGATTTAGCTAGGTTTACTATAGAAATGGTGCCTTAATGGAAGCAGCAATCCACTCTTATATCACGGATTGAGCAACCATTTTATCAGATAAAATGGCCAACCAAATCCTTGATCATAGAAGAAATAGGTTTGTAACTACCCGTATAATACCCCCATTCTATATGAGTGCCTACATCATGGATACCATCTGTTTCAATTCCGACTACCCCATCCTAGGTTGGAAATTGACTCCTCAAAACCCAACTCCTATCCACATCTATCACAAATATTTGTGGAAGGCCCATTATAAAGATCATATATATAGAATGCCATGGTTTTATTTTACCCGTACATCAGGCCATATTCAACAAACCTGCTCCTCGGTTATCCGATGAGGCCAACATTGACCTACCATAAATAGCCAGTTGGTTTGGTGAAGAAATGTTCACCTATGTTAGACTTTCTGGTAGCACCACAGATCCACATGTTCTCCCCTTGTACATTCCTGATACGCTGTTGGCCAGAGAAATAGCTTACCAAATAACAAAAACAAGAATGTCAAGGAACCTCAAAGAGTCGAAGAAACAAATGTGGCCTCCATTTTCCCTCCGCTATGGTACCTACACACTACATGATTTCAAACATGCAGAGAAAGAAACAGAGAAGATAAAAATTCTAAAGTTAGTAGTCATTCCAAAGAGACAGTATGATCCACGAGCAGTGGCTTACAACTTCACCAGTCAGGTAAAGCTTGCCAAATTTGAATATGAGACAAATGAATATGATGACTTGTTCACTTTGGCTGAATTATTCTCACGTGTAAAACATCTAACAAAGATCAAATTAGGAGCAGGGGGAAGAGACAAGTTCATGCAGTTCAGGGCACAGAGGTTACAAACATTGCCTCTAGATTTATTGGTCACTACCACTATGGTGTAGCAAGAAGCCCACAGTGAAGAACAAACTACTGAGAAGACTCCTGAAAAGGAGAAGACTCCTAAAAAAGAGAAGAGTCCTGAAAAGGAGCAGACAAATGAAAATTCTAGCGAGCTCCTTGATACAAATGTAAATATTGATTCCAGTTTACTCAACGGATGGGAGCAGTTCGATCAAATGATCAAGAACCAGAATGACTCACAAAACATTGTAACACTAGAATTGACCACAACACAGGAGCCTATTATTACGACTACTACAATTGAAGGGGCAGTCAGCACAGTGAACACTCAGCAGGACATTGAAATAATTCCAAAAAAATCCTTCTAAAGAAATTGTATTGAAGGTATAGGAAATACCACCCCTGGATGTATTCTACAGTCCAAAGCATAGGGCTATGGTCAAAAGACAAATGAAAAGGAGGAAAATTGATCAAGGACCTCTCTCACCTCCTCATGCCGAATTGATGAATGCGGTATATAAAGACTTAGAAATGAATCCTTTTGAGGATTTAACCAAGTTATCTTAGTATGCAGGTGCTTATACAGTCGCAACAATGGAAAAAGCCTTTGAAGTTAGCCAAGTAATCAAGGAAAAGGATCTAAGGATAACCAAACTCAAAGGGAAATCGACAGAAGAACAATAAAGGATTAGTCAGCTTAAGCAACAACTAGCAGTGCAAAGACAACATAATGAGCAACTAAAAGAACAATTGAATCTGGAGAAGCAAAAGATTGATTGGCGGGCAATCCAGAAACAACAAAAGTTGTCTCAAGAACTCAATAAGCTTCAAATGGAAAATCCGTAGGAAAATAAGGCTAAAGAAGATCAAATTGCACAATTGCAATTACAGAATAGAAATTCAAAGGTTATCCGAAGGTTAGCGAATTCAAGAAATAATCCCTGGAAGTTAACAAAGCCTTATCTCGGTAGCTAAATATCCTTTTTCATAAAATATCATTGGTTGACCCATTGTGCGCTATCTCTGCATCACTTATTGAACAAGCAGTTGACACCAGACTAGAATTTGAAAAAGCAAATGATAAGATAACAAATTTTCTCTCTTGGAAAAATTTGGAAGAAGGCATGGCTACTAATTTACCAAAAATACAAGAATTGCACAAGGAAATCTTGTTTTAGGAATGGGAATCATAGTTAATAAAAGTTGAAAGAGCGACTTCTAGAGCCAACACTACAATGAACGGTGTAATCGAGTTAGTAAATGACAGCTTGTATATGGCTAACTTGATCTTCGATTGCTCTCAAGGAAAAATTTTGAAAGAAAAAGCACTAGAAGATCAATGGAGACATGAGCTGGCAAGTAGAGAAGAACAAATCGGCAAGGTGCAAAACTTGATATGGGATGAATTCTTGTTTTTCCTAGTCAAGCCACATAGCCAGCAGATGGCCATGAAATTCCTTTTTGACGTAGTCAATCTCATGGTTCCCGAACTCTCTGATGCCATGTACACAACCCAACTACATTCCAAGATGAGTCACCATCCAGAAATTTAGCCAATGCTCTCAATTTGTCAGCTGCAAGCGCAACAGAAGAAGTAGATACAACGAATCAGTTCAAAGGCTAACGCATTGTTATTTTCATGAATCAAATCCCAAATTTTCATGTTTATAGTTTTAAGAGATCATAGCGATTTTTATTTAAAGTTAGTTTTTATTTTGATTATTTAAACCCTTTCATGTCTTTGAAGAAAGGGTCCTTAATTTGTACAAGATTTGACTTGAGAATTTTCACTTTTGTACTTCTAAATATTTTTTTATCAATAGTGGATCAAGGTTCTACATTTTTGTGAAAGAATCTTTTCAAGACTTACACTTCTATATTTCTTGGAAGTTTTCTCAAATAAGAAAGTGGAATCGGAGTGTTATTTAGATCGGAAAAAGTCAAATGCATGCAGTATTCCTATCACTATTTTTGTCTTATTTCCTTATGTGATTAAGAATTTCTTTTTAAAAATTGCTATTGTTGATATGTGTGTGTGTGTGTGTTTTCAAATAATTCTTTATCTTATCATTTCTAAAGATTTAGAATTGTTATCCTTTGAAGATATATGTCAGCAATATACATTGTCATGACTACGATATGCTTTTATTATTACTTCATTTAACTTTTTAAATGAAGTAATAATTATATGAGTGCATCTTTCTATTGATAAGTAAGCCATCTATATGATTATTTGTCTGTTAAAAATAATCGATAATCGCATTGTTTACAAAATACTCGGGTTATATAAATATATTTGTATATTTTGAGTTATAGGATAAAACATTTACCCTCTCCATTATACATTACAAAACAACCATGCATTAAATCATTCATCAAGGGAAACTAGTCCCATAATATCTAGTCGGAGCCACTACAACAAACGGAAAAGAAGTTGTACTAAGGTCCGGACCGGGTGGTTATCGCTAATGTTGTTGCTAGTATTTTAGATACATCACCAGGAACTTATGTCAAATTCTCTTATTTGTGGCTAGACCCTCTCCCCTAGGCTAGAGGGATTGTCTTTGTCCGTAGAGAGAATCTTGCTACTCCACAAATTGGCGACTCCATTGGGGATCCATCCCTCTCTTTGGATTGTTTTTCATTTCGTGATTTATGATAGTTTTTCTCATATCACTCTTTCTCTTTTTTAATTTGTACTTTACGTTATCTACTGCTTCGATTCTTGAATTTAGAGTGATAGGTCTGGTTTTGGTTTGTGAAATTTTTTGTTTTTTTTTTAATCCCTCAATCAACGTTGTTATTTTTCTAACAGTAGCACTGACCAGGCGAGTTCCTCTTGAACAGTCACGCCACAACCCCTTATGATGTTGGTTGCTAGTTAGATAATCACGTCGATTCCTGTAGGTTAAAATTAGTGTTTCTCTTAAATCATTTCCAGTGCGTCTCATCCTCATAGCTTCTGTTTCTTGGCTTGTTTGCATTTATTCACCCTGGCTAAAATGCTTTGTTAGCTTGATTGGTTTGAGATTACATTACTTGAGTTTTTGAGTTTCTTAGATGGTTTTTGTTCCTAGGGCATCTAGGTCATTGTCTATTTCATTTTCTCATATGCTCATCAAATCAAGTTGGTGATTTGTTGCTTCATGCATTTCATGTTCTAGTCCTTGCATCTGTATTGTTCTATTTTCAATTGAACGAGTGAAAAAGCTTTGTTTTCTCCTCTTTTTGAACATCTCTTTTATGAGCATATATTACATTGCTTGGTTTGTTTCAATTGAATCTTTGCATATTTGGTTTGAAGGAGTTCCTTTTATCGTGCTTTGCATATGATTGATGCTTGGTTGTTTGAAAATTTTCATTGAAATTTTTATGTGAAAGATTCATTCTAGTATTCCATTGAAGAAAATACATGATTCTAGTTTTTTTTATTTGATATGTTGCATTGAGTAGCATCATTGAAAGCTAGAATTGCATCATCAGGAGCATTTGAATTAAAATGAATTTATTTTACTGTTAAAAGGACTAGTTGAAGTGCATTTGATAACATGAGTAGGGAGTGGAAAGAATTTTCATTGTTTTGTCTTGAAAAGTGAAGTAGTGAAGAGTCATCTTACTTTCAGTTGCTTGTTTTTTACATTGATTGTTTTCTCTTTTCTCAATTAGTGTAAACATTCATGGAATTGAAAGGTTTTTGTCTCATATAGCTGCACATAAGAGTTTTTCAGATGACATCAGCAAGACCTAAAAACGGAGACTTAATTTCAAACGGAGACGTGTTCTAGTGTTTTTAAACCTAACAATTGTCGCTCGCTTCAGCATTATATAGTGCTACTACGGACTTGTGCTCCCCATACCGTCGCGTATATAAAGGGAGACTCCACTAGGTTTGCAATCCTTTGTCCATAGGAAGCTGAGTCTGTCACCTTATAAACATGATACAATGAACACAACAATTTGGGAGATTACCTGCTCGTACTTTTCGTTTCGCCGAGAGGTATTTTGCAGTTCATGGTTACCTAGTAATCCCTTTTTCCTAGATTATATTGAGTAGTCATTTTTATCTTTTTAAATCTTTAAATTTAAAATATCATTGAGCACTTGTCATTTCGAGCTCGTTCAAACCGAAAGTGACTAGAGTCATCTTTTCCTTGTTCTCAACTCTTAAAACTTGAAAAGAAATCAGTTTGTTTCAGCATATTAAATTTTTTTTCCCACAATCACATCACATTCATGATAATTTTATTCTAGACCACATCATGAGTATATCCTTAATATATTTTAAAGAAGCCTTGAAATTAATATCTCTTCTATTTTTGTTTGAGACAAAGTCATCATGGTTGAACCATTAGGTTTGCCTCATTCCCCTTCCTCTCCTCCATTTGGAAGGTCATCTGGATAAAATTTCCCTAAACTTTCGTAGTCACTTGAGGATCAAGGTGTTGAACTTGGGAATGTTTTGAGTATTCAACCTTTGTCATCTCATGTGCCTCCATCAGATACTGGGTCACCTTGCAAATCTAGCGTGGAATCCTCTGATAATCCTATCTAGACTCCCGAGAGTCCACAGGCTCCTAAAAGCCTGCAAAGGCTGGTTTCCTATCCACTAGACCCTTTTGTGATATCTCCTTAGCACCCTTAAAGTCCGTATGATCAACCTAGTGTTCCTTTGGAGTTGTTTCCTCATTCATCTTTGACTCTTCATCACTGGTTTTTTCTATGGAGTCAGAAGGCGAAATCCCAGTCTCCTCTCTGAGTGAGTTGGAAGTTTTTGCTACTCATACTCCTCACATAGATGATGAGAAGGGATATGAGTTCCCTCCAGAAGGCTTTCCTTATATAGGAAACATCCCGTCTAGCATCTATTTTAAGACTAGTGGACCTATGTTGCTACATGGCTACACCACTCTAGCTCGGTTGGTTTCAAGCACTCCTAGTACTTCGTCATTGTATCAGAATCCCATCTAGTCTTCTGACGCTATGCTTACATCAGGTTTATTTGTTCAGAATACGACCCCATGACCGATAGTAAAAACTACACTCACTTAAGTTTTGGTTCAACCTACCATTCCATCTCAACCTGCTTCATTGTTTCAACTGGCTCTCCCGGTCCAACTGATTGTCTTAAATCAGGTCTCAATAAGTTCTTCTACCCCACCAGTCAGTTAAAAGACTATGCCACCACCCAGAGGGAAAGATCCAAATATCCCCATGATGTCCGGCAAAACCAGTGTGAGTGGATTACAAACTCACATGGTTGGAATGAATTAACCCTTTTATGGCACTATTCCTAGCCCTGTTGGTCAATACGAGTTAGGTAACATCCAATAACAACAACCATATATGGCTCAAGTCCCATTCCAACTGGCTTATGTCCATATGGTTCGCAAGCTATGGTAAATCCACCTTACATTCCTCAACTTGGGCCTTATTTTCAGCATGGTCAATTGCTTGTGCATGGTGGATATGGCCAGATCCAATTTGGGAACTATCAATACCCTTAGGGTATCACCCCAAGAACTATCTAGATACCCTTATAGCAATGGAAAACCTTCATAGGATCAAGGGAAACCTTTGTAGTAGCCAAGGTAGCCTTTGCAGCAGTAAGGGAAAACATTGTTGCAGCGAGGGAAACTATTACAACTACAAGGGAAACCTTTGCAATAGTCGCAACAACCTTTTTAGCCATAGACACATTTTTTTCAGCAATCCTCCCAACCTTTTTCCTTGCAAGGCCATCCTTTGCAACCGCAGGGCCAACCTTTATAGCAACAAAGCCAACCTTTGCAGCAATAAGCTCAACCTTGGCAGCATCAAGCCTTATATGCATATCAATAAGGCTAGCCTTTGCAAGGTCATGGCCAACCCCTACATCACAAGTTCAAAATCCTTATGTCTAGGGTTAGCACGTTCAACAGCCTTATAACATGTATGTCGTGTACAATGTTCATCAGTGGCCTATGGGTGGGTAATTTCAGATCTACCCAGGACCGAATCCTCCCTACGAGCAAGGTAACCTTCATTTGGGGGAAAATTAGATTCCATATGGACAAAATCCTCCACTATCGGGGAAAAATCTTTATCAACAAGGATGGGTTCCACAGTTTGGGTCTACTCAAAGGCCCCACGTGCCTTTTAACACTCAATTTCCTTTCTTTGCCACGTTGGAACTGTTGGGTGTTTTGAGGCTCACCAATGATACTTTCTTTCATTCACCTTATTGGCCTCCTATCCCAATGAATATTCCAAGCGATTGCCCCAAATTTGAGGGAAAAGCAAAGGAGGATCCACAAGCCCACGTGATGACATATCACCTTTGGTGCTCCTCCAATTTGTACGTTGATGATTCCACCTGACTTTTTCAAAGAACTCTCATAGGGGTTGCAGCAAAATGGTACATTGAATTGCCTCAAGGTACCCATGGTGACTTCAAATCTCTCGCTATGGATTTCCTCACTCATTTTCAGCTGCCAATTCGCTATGAAACTAACACCCATCTACTTACGTCACTTAAGTAAGACACCGCGGCCATTTCATGGATCACATCCACAAATGGAGGTGTCGAAGTCACCTCATCAAGTTTGAAATTGCTAATGATTTGTTGATAGAATGGTTCACAAAATCATTCAACAGAAAAATTTCTAAGGACATAGCTATGGGTGGGTGTGTTACTGAGGAGACAGCCATCACTCGTGCCCGATATTTGGACCTAGTCTACTCACAATCTGACACATTATATGAGATGTTACCTGATGCTCCAATATCATCATCAGATATGAAAATATCAAAGTCTCTGGATACACCACCTATTCATGGAGTGACCTTTGAGATTCATGTTGTCTAGTCTACCGCAGAAGACAAAACCTCTAAGGGTAAAAATAAGGGCAAAGGTAAGGACAAAGCTGATGCCCAGAAACAGGGCCCTCCTAAATCTTCGGTTGGCGATGCTTCTCAAAGAAAGCCGAAGTATACTTGACTCATCTGTGAGGATGATCATTATACTAAGGATTTTACCCGATGATCTGAAGTTATTATCTTGCTAAAAGGGACCTCGACTGTCTTAAAAGAACCCGGAAAATCCATCCATAAATGAAAAGATTTCACAACCGACGCATTCATCAATTATCTGGTCAATAAAGGGTGTAGGGTAGCTATCTTTCAGACAAGCTTGATTTACATCCCTATAATCGATGCACACTCTAATCGCTCCTTGTTTTTTCATTACAGGAACAATATTCGATACCCAATCGGTTCGAGGAACCAGGAAAATAAAACCAGCATGGAGGAGTTTTTCAACTTCCGCCTTGATGACAACGACTTTCTTGGGGTGCACCTGCTGGAGCCGTTGTCGTACAGGTTTGACATCTTGATACATATTAATTTCATGTTCAACTATGCTTCAGTCAATGCCTAGCATTTCATCATATGACCAAGCAAAGAGATCTCTAAACTCGCGAAAAAGAGCATAATATACTTCCAGTTCTGAAGGAGAACAAGATTTGTCGACATGAATATTCTCTACAACATCTGTTTTGGTTGAGATATTTATGGCAATAGTCTCTTTAATATTGGATAGGTTTCACTCGGAATCCACTGTATTTACAGTATTTGATAGAAAGTCAAAAACTAAGGGATGATGAAGGTCACTGGAACTATCTTCGTTACAATTCGGAAGATGGGAATGATGGTGGTAATCTTCCCATGGTGCCCCGTCAATCATCATTGACTGAACAATTCATTCATCTGTAGAATGTACTTGCAACCAAGGATCTAAAGGGGTGCCATATTCCTTAGACCTATCTATCCACACGCTTGATGAGCATTGATTCGAGTTTGCCTCCCATGCCGAAAACATTGATTGCTACAATATTTCAATTGGGCTTGGAGGCAATACCTGGAGATGATCCAAGTTAATATCGTTTTTTGATATCTTTTGAATAGAAGATATCATATTGCAGGTTCCCACCATTGCCACTTCCACCAAATTGTTTGGAGGCAGTAGGGAAAAAATCCCCATTAATCTGGGGTCTTTTAGTAGGCCTACTCTGATATTTTGAAGCAAATGAAGGTTTCCATGGATCATCGGAATGCTTCCCATAACTTGTGAACTGTTGGGGAGAAAAGTTTGTTGGTTGACGACTGTAATTTCTCTTTGGAAGGGAAATGCAACCTTCCTGAAGTACATCGACACAACGGCAGCCATAGCATATATCCAGGGCCTTCCTAGTAGGATGTTGTAATCAAGGTTTCCGTCGATAACTTCAACATCAATTTCTATTGTTTTTCCCCCAGTTCAACTTGCAAGTTACTCAATATCCCATATGGGGTGTATGTTTGTCCATCAAATGCTTTTAATGTTGTCGACGATTGCGACAAGCGTGGAGATCCTAAATTTTTCCAGCAACTCATCGACATAATACATGTAGATGCCCCCTCATCAATAATTGTTCGATGAACAGTTTTTTTGAGGGCTTTCACTTGAATAAGGAAAGCTAGTTGAGCTGGTAACTAAGGGTCATATCCTTTGTGATTAAAGGCCACAAGATTGGAATTCGTTGTGTCAATCCCACCTATCACTGATAATAAAGCCTGCTTTTGGGAGGGGCAATTTTACAGTACCTCAAGTGTCGACATAGCAGACAGCGATTGGGCCAGATCCTCCACTATATTATAATGTTGAGCTACTCTGGCATGAGGATTAAACGTCGATTTGTGTACTACTCCCTTTGGCGATTTTATCATTAGCTTAGGAGTGATGGGTGGCACAATTTCGGTTGAAGTTGTTGTCGAACTACTAGGTTGATCATTATCCTTGTTGTTCGACATCTGTGGATTCCCGTAATCTTTATTCCTTGTCGAGATCAAATCATCATTTAGCTACTTCGAAATAGACAACATTAGCACTTTGGACGGGGAAGCATTGTCACTAGCAACCAAATTTGTTCCTGGGTTCGAAAACGGATCAGTCAATACTACTGAGGTTTTTGAACTCTTGAAGAATTTTCTAGGCTCAGTTTTATATGGACAATCTTTCGTCCAATGATCCTCATCACATATAAAGCATGGATGACTTGGTTTCCTATCTCCAAAAGGGTTTACAGAAGATTTTTCAGGGGACGACTCCTCCTGTTTCTTCTTCTTCCCTTTCTTTTTCTTCTTGCCTCCTGGTTGCTTGGGTTCTTTGCCTTTGTCAGTCGACACGACATTTACCTCCGAGGTGAGAAGTTCTTCATTTGAATTTTGACTTGAAATCGCACAAGCCTTCTTTGACGTAGCCTTTACAGTTTTCGTTCTAGTCATACCTATCACGCCATCGCCAACATGAGAGTCTTTGTTTGATTTAGGAGGGGGAGGAATGGAAAATTACAGTCTAGGAGCATCAGGGATTTTGTCGTAGAGCATGCTAGACTGAGTATATATCAATTCTAGATATTGTGCACGAGCAATAACTTTCTCTTCCGTGACGACTCCTCCCTTTGCCACATCTTCTGTAATAGAAGGTAGCAATGACTTAATAAACCATTCAGCCAACAGTTGATCAGGAACATATGTTTTTACCATTCTACGACGACGTCGCCACTCATGAATATGATCATAGATGTGAGTGATCGTTGTTTGTGTGAAATTGGTAAGAAGCTCTGTTCCCATTTCGTACCTTATGGGTAGCTAAAAATGGGTTAAAAAGGTTGTGGCTAGGGTACTAAAGTTATCAAACAAAGCTCTAGGCAATTCGATATACCATTTTGCTGCTGGACCAGTTAACATTCGTTGAAAAAGGCGAAGCCTGATCAAATCATCGTTGAGAGTGTTGGATGAACATCACAGATGAAAGGTCAACACATGATTTGATGGGTCTTCAACCAGATTTCCATTAAATTTAGGAATATCTGATGGAAGTTTATGTGGAATTTCCGGCCACCAAGGGGCGTAAGAAATTGGATCGTTCATTAGTCAATTTAGATCTAGTAACTCTAAAGTTTCCACGAAAGGTAACTGTTGATTCAGGCTTGGTGAAGCATACCCAGGATAAGATGGAATTGTCTGAGCAGTTGGCCTTTGCATACCAGCATAATTCATTTGATGTTGGTAACTTTGGTAAGGTTGATGGGCATGACCATTATGATATGATTGATGTTGACCATTTTGAATATACGGTTGCCCATTACTTGCAAAGACTTGTTGTTCAGATCCTTGGTAAGCTTGTTGGAATTGCGGTTGTTAGTAGTGTACTAGCCATGGTTGTGAGACCATGAGCTGTTGCCCAGTACTGACTGTTTGAACAAGATGAGGGGTAATGGTCCCTGTTTGAACCTAGGTCATTCCACTAGTCGGTGATTGTGGTTGCGTCATAGGGACAAGAGGTGGCTATATTATGACCCGAGAAACCTGAGGTTGGAATACAACAGGAAACACTTGTACTTGTGAAACCGTCACGATAGCCGACGTAGTGGGGATATTTGACATAGGTAAACTTTGTTGCATCGATTATACAACTCTTATTTCTTGAGGCAGTATTGGCACCCAACCACTAGATGTAATTCCAGCATACCCTGAATTCTGTTGTGAACTCTCGTATGGTTGTTCTCCCAGAGGAGACAATGAAAGGGTATACTGCCCTCCATACGGCGATAATCCAGTGTTCAAAGGAATGATTTGCTTTTAGGGACCGGATTGCCCAAATTGACACTGTGAAGGATCAATTTGTTGAGACTCAACATAAGAGATTCCATATATTATTCTGGACGAACA
Source organism: Pinus taeda (assembly GCA_000404065.3). Taxonomy (NCBI): domain Eukaryota; kingdom Viridiplantae; phylum Streptophyta; class Pinopsida; order Pinales; family Pinaceae; genus Pinus; species Pinus taeda. Next base: position 83,087 of record APFE031479210.1, read on the forward strand.
AACAGGAACATTCCATACTATCGAAACAGGCCCTGGATGGACTCCATCTAGTGAATGAGAGCTAGTTGGGACAGATGGTACGCCGGCGAACATTGTTGTAGTAGTAGCAGGAAGTTTTGTTGCTGTTGTGTTGGATGACACAATCCTAGATGTCGACGGTTGTTCAGACATATTTAGTCTATCCAAAAGATTCCTCAGCGATTCTTCAGGAACTTCCGATGGTGGGAGACTAACTTCTGATGAAGAAGGATATAGGGTGATCCCAGCTCCAAATTGCAATGGAGCGTTAGATGGAGGATCCTCTGCAATCTCTTCTATCTTAGAAACCAACAAACCAAAACTACTTTCGCTTTCCTTTATGAGAAGTAGATAAGAGGGGAACAAAGGACACCAACCTCAGTCTTGCGCTTGATTCCTTGCTTGGTTCCTCTCCCTTCTGACAAATCTTTGCCGCTCCTTCTTTGTTTACCTAGCTTCAAAGAGCACCTGTGGAATCAAAGTAGCATAATACTATCGAAGAACATAGATCTACAATCATAAACAATATAGGACCAGATATATATTAACCACACAAATGCATATATCATCAAACATACAAGAATGTGGAGGAAAACTTGAATAGCTTTATTAATATCAAGAATAGCAAAGAGGATTACAACCCATTGTTCAGACCCAGCGTCATCCTCCCAGCATGAAAGCCCTTCTTCACCTCATGAAAAGCTTAGATCACCAAACACTATGATATTGCACCAAGAAACCAATAGCACTTCCTTACAAGATACAAGATTCCAGCCTCTTGATCTCTGTGATGAGGGATCCATATATAGATTATTGTAGGGGGGTGAGTCACCTTCTGGGATTTTGATTAGTGTCCTCTCTCTAATATTTCTTGATTCCAGTTGGAGATTGATGATCTCACTCATCCCGGGGTGAATTCAGAGAGGCAAGTGTCATAGGAGAAGTTTCTGGAAGATTCCATGATCATCCACCTTGCAAACTGTCTCTGCCATTTGTCTACTCTCGCCCATTGCACCCTATAGAAGGGCTTTCTAGTATGAATCGCACTTTTTACAATGAGCAGGTGAGATGCATCGCACCCTCTGCACTGGGCAGTCTGTACAGTCTAGTTTTGACCAGTTCTGAGCAGTTTTCTATGGAGAACTTATGGGAGATGATGTAATCAGCTAACCTTGTTCCTTTAGGGTGTGAAGCAACACTTTTAGGGACTTAGAAGCCCTTGGTTTATGGACATGTATGATTGGGTTTGCAGTGCCCATAAATGTCTATAACAATTGAGCTACTAGCCTTAGAGCCTTGGTTGGAACAAACACTTTGGAACCCTGGAAGGCTTAGGTAGAGACCAATCTGATGATGGTTTTGTGATGTTCAACCGTGAGGTGGAATCACTATTTGATGGGTTGAGGTGGATGGCCTCTTGAAGCCATGGATGGTTTTGGATTGATGTGTTTTATGGGATCCCACATTCATACTTGGAATATGGAACGGGGATGAATGACTGAAGAGAGATTTGGCTCAGTCATTCTACGGTTTGGTGGAATGTGTTAGTCCCATACTGATTTGGATTTTGCATCATTAATACAAGGCTATTTATTCTTGTAATCCTATGAGTATTATACTAATTATATGTGGTTTATATGATGGTGACTTCATTAGTATTTATAATGCTATTATGTTGGTTATATATATATGTCTTATGACAGTAGTTATGTATGGCTCTCATTATGTTTATACTTGTAAATGAATGAAAAATGTATCTATGACCTAATGGATGAAATGATAGTTGATTTGTTGAGGCATCAGTGCTTCTTAGCAATTCTCAGCTAAGTATGAGACCCGTATGCTTAGATATGTTATTTGCACCTATAGATTACAATCCATGATATGATTGACAAAATTCTTGTCATATCTTGTAGGGGTCCATTCAAGGTATTATTCAATTGCATTAGTATTGTTAGTTTCATGTTATCTTACTTTTATGAAGGTGTCATACAATTATGGGCAGTGACCTAGGAACTGGGCCTAAAAATGTGGCTTAAATCTCGAGGATGCCAGCACAAAACTGAGAAAAATAGTCCCTCAACGCTGGCTTGTAGTCTTATGAGAGCGTCCAAAGGTTCCTCGACAATGGCATGCCCATAACATGGGATTGTCTAGAGGCCAAGAGGTCTAAAACTGAGTGGGACTCAGGGGTTGGCTATCATAACAGTTGGGATGGTTCCTAGGAGTCCTATTGTTGATGTTGAAGGTATGTATGGCATGTTTCCATCAATTAGAGTTCCTTAACATGACCTAGGAGGTCGAATCATATCATAGTAACCTCTCATCACATGTTCACCCTGGTTGGCCAGTTACTTGAGTAGATGTGGGAGGAGGGTGATATAAGGAAAGCTTGAAAATAAATAAAAGATAAAGGCCATGTGGGAAAATTGACAAAAAGCTAAAATTCCATGGTCATAAAAGCATAGCAGGTGAGAAACAGTTTCATCATGTCACTTATTTTTTCTTTAGACCTCTCTCGCGTGAGTTGTTTGTTTATGTGTAATTAAATGATCATGGAGGAAAATATGGATATGACAACGTAAGAAAGATTATTTTAGTCAAACTAACTTGGGATTTTTGTTCCACAATTGAATGAGCCAACATTAATTGGCATCCATCTACGAGCTGATATCAATTGAGTTTTTGATCCAATGTGAGTGATATTATTATTAATTTGATCATGTTGAATTGATCTAGTAAGACGTTAATTGAGTTTCTTAGAATTGAATAAGGAAATCCTATAAGGATTACACATATACATTTTTTCTAATCCTCTTAATAGATAATGAACTATTTGTACAATAAAAGTTTAATTAGGTTTTGTAAAAAATTAATTGAAATATGGTTCAAACATATGATTTAGATATGCAAGGGAGTTAGTGGTGTGAATTTTATCCATTGACGTAGTGGAAACAATGAAAACATGCTTGTATCTTTAAATTTACATTTCCTGATCAAAATTTGTAATTACCAAAATCAATAAAGTGTCCAATACCAATAGGTGGATGCCTGTCGACATAACAAAAAAAATTACAAGTTTCTTATAAATTAATATTATTAAATTATCTCTAAATTTACATAGTCTCATCAAAATTTATAATTAGCAAAATCATTAAAGTGTATAATACCAATAAGGGGATTCCTATCAGCTTAGTTAAAAAAAATAAAAATATTTAATTAAATTACAACTTTATTATAAATTAATATATTATTATTAATTACAAAAAGAACCAATGTATAAATTAAACATATACACATTCAAAATTAATATGAAACAATGTTCTTAACTATGGAGATTCACCCCCACTTTACCCTGGAGATATATTCTTAGTTTGTAGATAGATTTGGTTACAATCATATGGGCCACTACCATGGCTTATCAATACAACATGCCAAAAGACCATAACACACTTCATATGAAACTTGTTCATCTAATTGTTTCTCAAGTAATCAATTTAATTAAAAGAGGGAGGAGAAAACATAAGTACTTGTGAGATAAGTTTCAATATTTGATTTGTGAATAATATGAAGAATATTCTAGAATATTTGATAGAAAATAGATCATCACCATCTCAACCCCAAATACTTACCCCAAGAGCTATGTCACAAGGTTCATCGAACTTCAACCTTGAGGTTCAAATTTTGGCGAACCTTAAAAGAAATTTGAGGTTTGGTGAACCCCATTGAACCTCATAGCTAGTCGCAAGTCCATAGATCAAAACTCAAAAACCTCATGTCACAACTCAAGCTTGTAATCTATCCTTGCAATTTTCATGTTCATGATAACATTTTTTTATGTTTATTGATGTTGATATCTTACTATTTTATCCTATATTCCATTTTAAACTTAATGTGTGTATAGATATAGAAAAAATAAAAATAAAAATAATATATATATATATAATATATATATATATTATATATATATATATTATATACGAACCTAATGGCGAATGTCATATGAACCTCATAAAAAAATTCAAACTCGAACCGAGCTTAATCATTGTCGAACCCTGTTGACACCTAATCATAGGGATTGGGTGAACAACTGTAATTAATATAAATAAATAATAGAGAAGATAGAGAGTCATTGGGAGATGAACCGAATAATCACTCCCTCTTGTATATAATAATGAACAACCTAAATGAATAATATATAGTTCTGATTTGACGAGTTACCTCCTGGTTTGACATGGTATCAGAGCCAACGCCATTTTTGGCTTCCTTCTTTAATTTGTAACTCCTATTCTGCCTATGTTCTGAATCCTATGACATCTCTCTCACTATTATTCTGTTGATTCTGGCCAGCCTGGCAGCTCTGACGCTTCCTCGTCCCACGTTCTGTTGCTCTAAATGTGATTAGCTTACTCCATATATTTAAACATTGCTGCATGCATGCCTTGTGGAATCCAGCGCTACCTCCTGAAGATTGTCAGTTGATCTTCAATGATTCTATCCTGTATATTGAAGAAAGGCCTAATATGTATACCAGCAAGTTTCTGCAAGATATAAAGCATTGCATCACCACGAAATTTCACTTTTCATGAATGTAGACATGGTCAGTTCAAAAGAAGAGATGATGGTATCAGAGGGTTGCGCTCTATTGAAATATTCAGAATGTTGCCTTCTACAGCACACCGTTGCTCTTTGTTGAAATATTCTTGAACGAACATAATGCTGCCTTGGACGTCGCTCCTCGTTGGTATCAGAACATTGCTCTCTGTTAAAAGATTCAGAATGCTACCTTCTACAACACCCTCAGCCATACCCCATCTCACACCCTCCTCCATGGTGAAAGCTCCCATCACTGCGGCTACATTCCTTGATGATCTCCTCGCATTCAATATCTTCAGTTCAATAAAGATCGCGAGTTCAATTTGCCGCTCAACACACCCTCCTCCCACGTTGTGCTGCTCCACATTGAACGTTGGTGTGGTAGCTGCATACAAATTCACTTTTCCATATAAATAAATCCAATTTTTTTTTACCTCCACTCTATACATATCATATTTTAATTGTTTTACCACCAGAAGTATAATATTTTTTTAATTGGCAGCAGAAGTATTTTTACAACACTCAGATTTTGCAATGCATTCAATCATATCTATTGTGGGAGTACTTCTCACTAGCAAGGAGAACTATCTTGAGTGGACTTGGAAGATAAAACACACCGTCATTTTCAATGAGTTGTGGAAAAGGAGTGTGTGTTGGAGATGGAGACAAAGAGCCAAAACAGCTTACCTCAGACAAGGAGTTCACCATTTGGGAAAATAAGAACAACAAGGCTTATGCATTGATTTCTGCATCAGTAAATGAAGAGGTGAGTCACCATATTTCTCCATTTTCAAATGCTTTCGAAGCCTTACAAAAACTGAAGGAACTCTATGACTCACACTCTGCACTTGAAGTTGTTCAACTCGTGATTAAACTCTTCACCCTTGAATTACATTATAATGATCCTCTTACTCTTGCATCAGAAGTAAAATCTGTAATGCATGATATCAAAGTCACTAATGCTGAAATGGATATTCCTCTGATAGATTTTCTCAAGGCACTTTATCCCACTTACTCAAACTAACTTGAGTCATTGCAAGCAAATGGAAATCTCAAAGATATTACCTTTGACTCCCTTGTGAAATAATTTGCTGAAAGAGAGAAAACTTTTGGGAAGAAGACAACTCCTGAGTCTTTTGAAGAGGCTGTGTGCCTTGCTCATAGAGAAAAGAATCTCACTCAAGATTCTTCTAGAGGAAGAGGTGGTCGAAGAGGAAGAGGAATAAATTTCAGAGGCAGGGGGGCCAGACACTCTCAAGGAGAAAAGTCAGATTTGCACTACATACACTGCAAAAGAGATGGATCACATGATGCATCCACATGCAAGCTACCTTGTGATAGAATTGAGTAGGAAAGAAACCAACCCAAAGGTAAGACTAATGACAGAGAGAAAGATAAATCACTTAAATCCGCTCACTATGTTGTGGCACACTGTAATATTAGAATAAATGAAGACTTATTTAATGCTTCACTTGCTTCTTGGAAAAATGATTGGCTGCTTGATTCAGAAGCAACTTGCCACATGAATTTTAGAAAATATTTGTTTGAAGAATTTACTGACAATGCTGATGGAGTAGTATACTTTGCAGAGAAATCAAAACTCAAGCCATCAAGGCTTGGCACAATCAGGATTAAACTGCCTAGTCTTCCAAACTTTCTTCTGCATCATGTTCTATATCTCCTGCAGTTGAGGAGAAACTTGTTGTCCTTGGTCCACATCCGCCAGCAAGGACACTCCATTCATATGTTTGATGGCAAGCTTGAGGTGAGAAAAGGATCAGACCACTCACTTGTCATGACAGGGATAGAAGAAGAAAGGCTTCTCAAGCTGCAGGGTTCCTCTGCTCGTGCACAAAATTTCTCATACAATTATCACTATGAAGAAGGTACATTTCCATCAATTTTATTATGGCATGCTAGATTTGGACACTTGAACTATGACAACCTCCGCTTGTTGAAGAAAAATGGTGTTACTAGTTTGCCTACAATTCCTAGGAA